>CM035429.1:106473461-106475961 GCA_020310875.1 Ceratopteris richardii | reverse complement strand
CATGAAGCATGATTCACAACATATGAAGCCTATATCAATCATAAATGTGGAATTTTAAATCCTGACATGATTAGCGATTGCTAATTATGTAAACATTTATGTTGCATAAAATGGACCCTGCAAGCAGGCAACACAATGATTCATAAAGGCCCACTATGTACAATGAGTCATGCCATATATCAAGAAGCATGATTCACAACATACGAACCCTATATCAATCATGAACCTGGAATTTTAAATCCAGACATCATTAGCGATTGCTAATCAGGTATACATTTATGTTGCATAAAACGAACCCTGCAAGCATGCAATACAATGATTCATAAAGGCCCACTATGTACAATGAATCATCTGTGGTATTACATTATATTGTAGCAAGCTATCAAGTTGCCAAGGCTCAAATATAACACATATATTTCCGGATTGATGAGTCACAGTTTTTTAATGTCATGTGAATATAAAAAAACGTTTCAATACTGCTTAGCGGAATTATTATAACATATAATATTGCTCTGTATGATATATTTCAAACATGCTATGTAAGGGTCTATGTGATGAGAACACCACTGAGAGTTAATTAACTGTATTCACTTAAGTGAATGGAATATTTAAGATGCATACAAAAAGAGTTAAATTAGGCTCATATTGACCAGGTGTCTGGTAACTCATATCACTTTGGTCGCTCATATCACTTGAACGCAAAGGAACCAGGTGCCTGTGAGCTTGCCAAAATACCAGTTGCGCTTCGATAGGAACTTAGCTAAATCCACTTACGTGATCTTCCAGAACAAAGTTAGCATTCTACAAACCTTTTTTTGAATAAATGAATGAAATACTTGCTTAAACAATAATCATCACATGTTCTAAACAAAACAAAAGACCATTATTGAATAAGGAAGTTATTATTGAATAGATGCAGCACAAGCAGTGCACATTTACTAAACAGCAATCAAGATAGTGCCACTTCAGAAAGGAAAAAAACATGTCAGATACCAAGCGACCACGATAATTTCCATAGTCCTTCAGATCCGTAATTTCTTCCATGCTTTTTCTGAAGCTACCAGCCAACTTCGAGCTGTTTTGGAAATACCATTTGAATGTACACTGCAAAAGATTTACATAGACCTCATCTGATAGGAATATCACAACACCCTTCTTTTCTTTGTTAATAGTTTGAATAACACCAAGGTTTCCAGTTGTCAATTGGTTTCGAGAACTCTGTTCATAATCAAGTGGTAGATCCCTTAACACTGCCTGGAGAGAAGAAAAATAGGTTTACGCTTCAACAAGTGAACACCATATTTCTCACTTAGACATGGAAAAACGAAATCTCAAATAGTGGCAAACATACCAACCAGAATTGCAATGCCAAATTATGAACAACAATCTTACTGTACTGATAAAATCCAAGCATCTGCAACAGAAGTTCTATGACTTTCAGTGCTAGAAATTCAAACGAATAAACAAATCCATAATCACACATTCAATTCATTCTCACTCGTCTAATAACACCAGAGAAAAACAGTCAAGAAAATAGAGAAATGCCAAATCCATAAGCACACTCTTATCTAATAGCATCAAAGAGAAAGCCTGAACAAAGAGGAAAATGACCACTATTTAAACAGACAATCGAAATTTGAAGAAGTATGGATATTTGTGTTTCTGTTTAATATGAATAATTTCCTAATATAAAGGAAGTCATAGTTCTATGCCTTTCTAAATCAAGACACTTGAATTGATCATGAAATTAACCTTACCAGATTAAGCAGTACAGTAATATGTTCTTGAAGTCCTACAAAACACTGAAGGTGACATGTTCCCATGGAAACCAATGCCTCTGCAACATATTCTGCAAACTCAAAGTCATCCTCCTTAATTCTGGCATGTGGATTTTGCAATGAGGCAGATGCCTGAGACAACACTTCAAAAATGCGTCTTATGGCAACATCAAATATTGATGAACTCTCATCCAATGGCCTTTTCCTGCACACATGACAAAGGCCAAATACTTAAGTTTGAGAACACTAAATCAGCTGGAAGAGAAATCAAATTACATTTTGAGCTGAGGATAGAAAATATTTGACGTGTGTTCAGGATTGCAGATGGCTTTCCCATGTATTGACTGGAAAAGATAAGAATTGTTTGGAGCAAAGAACTGTTCGCACCTTAGAAAAATTTGCTTCATGATTTCGCAAGATCGTATACGAAACTCTGCAGCATTAAGCAAAAACCCACAGCTGCATCGAAATTAGGAAAGGAAAATTTGATCTAAAAGTTAGCCATGCAGAAATGAACGTGTGAAAATCATTCCATATTGAAAGTAAATTCATGTTAATGCTTATAAAGGCTACTTACGCTTCAATGAGGCCATTTTCAACTAACTTATCTACAGGTGCCCATTCGACATAAGCCAATAATGCATTAAGTGTTGCATTGACCACAGCTGCATGTTGTTTTGCAAGCTCCACTTGGCTGTTTTGTAGCAACTTCATAGTCTCTA
>CM035429.1:106275961-106460961 GCA_020310875.1 Ceratopteris richardii | reverse complement strand
TATGCATTATGTATGTATATATATGCATGTATGTGTATGTGTGAGTATGTCTATCTATGTGTGTGTATGCATATATGTGTGTATGTGTGTCTGTGTGAGTGTACATGTGTTTGTATGTGTGTATGCATGTGTATGTGTGTGTATGCATCATTATGTGTGTTTGTGTGTGTGTGTATATGTGTGTGTGTGTGTCTATGTGTATGTATGTGTGTCTATGAGTGTGTATGTGTTTATGTGTATGTATGTATCTATGTGTGTATGTGTGTATGTGTCTATGTGTGTATGTGTATGCATGTATGTATGCATATGTGTGTATGCATGTGTATGTGTGTGTATGCATCATTATGTGTGTGTATATGTGTGTGTATGTGTGTGCGCGTCTATGTGTATGTGTGTGTGTCTATGAGTGTGTATGTGTTTATGTGTATGTATGTATCTATATGCATATGTGTGTATGTGTGTGTATGCATTATGTATGCATGTGTGTGTATGCATTATGTATGTGTATGTAAGCATGTGCATTATGTATGCATGTAAGTATGTATGTATGCATATGCATATGCATTATGTATGCATGTATGTGTATGTGTGTGTATGTCTCTCTATGTGTGTGTATGTGTGTGTATATGTGTATGTATGTGTGTATGCATGTGTAGTATGCATAATTATGTGTGTATGTGTGTGTATATGTGTGTGTATGTGTGTGTGTGTGTGTCTATGTGTATATGTGTGTATCTATGAGTATGTATGTGTTTATGTGTGTGTGTGTCTATGTGTGTATGTGTCTATGTGTGTATGTGTCTATGTGTGTGTATGTATCTATGCATGTGCATTATGTATGCAATGTGTGTATGTGTGTGTATGCATTATGTATGCATATGTGTGTGTATGCATTACGTATGTGTATGTAAGCATGTGCATTATGTATGCATGTAAGTATGTATGTATGCATATGCATATGCATTATGTATGCATATGTATGCATAAATGTGTATGTGTGTGTATGTCTCTCTATGTGTGTGTATGCATATATGTGTGTGTATGTGTGTGTATATGTGTCTGTATGTGTGTATGCATGTGTAGTATGCATCATTATGTGTGTATGTGTGTGTATATGTGTGTGTATATGTGTGTGTATGTGTGTGTGTCTATGTGTATATGTGTGTATCTATGAGTATGTATGTGTTTATGTGTGTGTATGTGTCTATGTGTGTATGTGTCTATGTGTGTATGTGTCTATGTGTGTGTATGTATCTATGCATGTGCATTATGTATGCATGTAAGTATGTATGTACATTGTATGCATATGCATATGCATTATGTATGCATATGCATATGCATTATGTATGCATATGCATTATGTATGCATATGCATATGCATTATGTATGCATATGTATGCATGTATGTGTATATGTGTGTATGTCTCTCTATGTGTGTGTATGCATATATGTGTGTGTATGTGTGTATGTGTGTGTATATGTGTCTGTATGTGTGTATGCATGTGTATGTGTGTATGTGTCTATGTGTGTGTATGTGTCTATGTGTGTATTTGTGTGTGTGTGTATATGTGTGTGTGTGTGTATCTATGAGTGTGTATGTGTGTATGTGTCTATGTGTGTGTATGTGTCTATGTGTGTATGTGTATGCATGTATGTATGCATATGTATGTGTATGCATGTGTATGTGTGTGTATGCATCATTATGTGTGTATGTGGTTGTGTATATGTGTGTGTATGTGTGTGTATGTGTGTGTGTGTGTCTATGTGTATGTGTCACTATGCGTCTATGAGTGTGTATGTGTTTATGTGTGTGTATGTGTCTATGTGTGTGTATGTGTTTATGTGTGTGTATGTGTCTATGTGTGTATGTGTATGCATGTATGTATGCATAGGTGTGTGTATGTGTGTGTATGCATTATGTATGCATATGTGTGTGTATGCATTATGTATGTGTATGTATGCATGTAAGTATGTATGTATGCATATGCATATGCATTATGTATGCATATGTATGCATGTATGTGTATGTGTGTGTATGTCTCTCTATGTGTGTGTATGTGTATGTGTGTGTCTATGTGTGTATGCATGTGTATGTGTGTGAATGCATCATAATGTGTGTATGTGTCTATGTGTGTATGTGTGTGTGTATATGTGTGTGTATATGTGTGCGCGTCTATGTGTATGTGTGTGTGTCTATGAGTGTGTATGTGTTTATGTGTGTGTATGTGTCTATCTTGTCTATGTGTCTATGTGTGTATGTGTATGCATGTATGTGTGCATATGTGTGTGTATGTGTGTGTATGCATTATGTATGCATATGTGTGTGTATGTGTGTGTCTGTGTTTATGTGTGTGTATGTGTCTATGTGTGTGTGTATGCATATGTGTGTGTATGTGTATGCATGTATGTATGCATATGTGTGTGTATGTGTGTGTATGTGTTTATGTGTGTATGTGTCTATGTGTGTGTATGTGTCTATGTGTGTATGTGTATGCATGTATGTATGCATATGTGTGTGTATGTGTTTATGTGTGTGTATGTCTATGTGTGTGTATGTGTATGCATGTGTGTGTATGTGTATGCATGTATATATGCATATGTGTGTGTATGTGTGTGTATGTGTTTATGTGTGTGTATGTTTCTATGTGTGTGTATGTGTCTATGTGTGCATATGTGTGTGTATGCATGTAAGTATGTATGTATGTACTCATATGCATATGCATTATGTATGCATATGTGTGTGTATGCATGTAAGTATGTATGGATGTACGCATATGCATATGCATTATGTATGCATGTATGTGTATGTGTGTGCATGTCTCTCTATGTGTGTGTATGCATATATGTGTGTGTATGTGTGTGTATGTGTGTGTGTATGTGTGTGTATATGTATGTGTATATGTGTGTGCATGTGTATGCATTATGTGTGCATGTGTGTATGCAACATTATTTGTGTATGTGTGTATATGTGTGTGTATATGTGTGTGTATTTGTGTGTATGTGTGTGTGTGTCTATGTGTATGTGTGTGTGTGTCTATGTGTGTATATGTGTGTGTATTTGTGTGTATGTGTGTGTGTGTCTATGTGTATGTGTGTGTGTGTCTATGTGTGTATATGTGTGTGTGTATGCATATGTATGTGTGTGTAAGTGTGTGTGCATACCTTGCAAGTAGATGCGTCTCTCTCTCTCTCTCTCTCTCTCTCTCTCTCTCTCTCTCTCTCTCTCTCTCTCTCTGTCTCTTCTTTGTCTCTCGCGTCCAAATCCCGGCACAAATGTGCCGGGAGAAATCAAATTTTTGTTTACATTCCAGAGCATCGCATATGCGACGCTCTTCAGTTTTCCAACGTCATAAATACCGTCGCTCATTAGCGACGGTATTTGCAACGCTATTAATTTAGTGTCGCATAAGCGATGCTATCATCGCTTATGTGATGGATGTCGCTTGAAAAAAAAATCGAAAAATTGACCGTCGCTTATGCGACGCCAGCGTCGCATAAGCGACGGTACCCGTTTTTTTTTTTCAATTCGAGGGCATCGCTACGCCCCCTATTTCTTGTAGTGACTCGATTGTAGGTTTTGTTGACGATCTCTCGAGTGTAAGAAGTAGCCTTATTTAAGGGCCCGACTACTTGGCAACAGCCCTACTACACAAATGGGGAGTGTGGTTAGCATTGTCTCTAGCCTAAGATCTTTAGCCTATAGGCATGTGTTGATATGATTTTTTGAACTAACTATAGACATTTCTCATAATACTTATTCAATGACTTCGAGTTTCAATTTTGATCAAGTATGTGCTTCAACCTCTTCTTCAGATTCTCTTTCATCTCATGTTTATAGTAGTGGTAGAGAAAGGTTCAAATTCTTAGCTAGATCTAATTTAATTTCTTTGCATTGCATAGATAATGGTCATATTTATTGGTTTTCTTTCAAAACAACTTTAGTTAATACTCATTATGCCAATATTTCAATAAAAGCTCTTCTTCATTTAAGTCATTTAAGAAAAAAGCATTTGCATGAACATGATCCATTAAATCCAATTCATTGTTCACAAGTCATTTATGCAATCTATAAAATTTATGATAGTTCATTTTTATATGTTGGTTAAACTTTTAGGACTGCATTTATTCATTTTCAAGAGCATGCTAGAGAAGTAAAAAAAAAATCATTCGAAAAAAAATTAAAAATATAAAACCTTTTTATGCATTGATTGCAAAATATGGTTTTGAATTGTTTCTTTCTTTTCCCATTGCACACATAGAAGGTAATTTTAAAAACTCCAAAAAGTTTTACAAAGCAGCTTTGCCTAGGGATTTATTTTGGATGTGTTGGTAGCATTTTGCACTTGCATTATAAAGTGGGTTGGAGTGACAACGGAATAATAAATCCCTGCACAAAGGTGTAATTGAAGGGGTGAAGTGGAGAGGAGATTTCAAAGGGTGCGACCCTCGGCATATGTATAAATAATTCAAGGACTTAATAAAAAGTGTATGTGCATTCTCTCTAATACTTTTTTCATTGGCACGTGTGCGTATCTTCTTCATGTCCGATGTCTATTGAATGATAACTGCATGAACCACCAAACAATTGGCACCGTCTTCGCGACGATCCATGTGCCACTCTATCGGCTGATCAAGCAACGTGCATGGGTAGTTGCTGCAGGCGATTGCACGGTGACTCTAACTGAAGATAAAGACAAAGGCAAAAGATGAAGGGGGCACAACACTCAGCTATTGACCTCGCTTTACCGGTTGTTGCACGTTGTTATATGTGAAGATGTCAATTCCTAAGATGTGCAGACATGGACATGGTTGGGAAGGATAACAACTCAAGTGTAGGACTTGGCCGTGGTGGTCAATCAAGAGCAAAACGACTTCTAAATGTTGGTGAGGGAGCTAGAGGAAATCACTATTGTATGGAGTAGAGCATCGAAGCTGCACACCACACTTAGCGACGCAATTCACGTGGTCACCGAGAACACTTCCTCTTTGTCTTTCAGCATTCCTAGTATATAGAATGGAGAGGCCACTTTGGAGGTCCGAAGTGTTGCTTCTATTCTATCCGAGAAATCCTCGAAGAGCAATTGGAGTCAATGTAGGTGGCAAATGAGGACACTTCAGTCATTGCAGGTATCAAATGGGATTGGACCATTCTCTCAATCATGCCAAGGATGAGCAGCAATAGATTGTCGAGTCAATGAAGAAAGGATCCGTTCCTTCAAAGGAGGAAGCAGAACACGTGAAGGTTTCCTATATTAGCCATTGTTACTCCCTTCCATTATGAGAAGATAGCATAGATTGAACCGGAGGCTTCGCCTTTGTACTAGTTCCTGACTGTTGATATATTTAGGTAGTGATGTGTGTGAACACACTATGATCTTCGGGCACTTTTTTCCCTCTTTAGGAGGTTTTTTTCACTCGGCTTGTAAATACGGCTATAGCTCTAACGGGTTACTTATCTTTGTACATTCTAGTGGTAATACATTCAGTATTATATGTTGTGCTCCAAGCTTCTCCTTCTTCCTTGTGCTATTCGTGTGCTTCCGCAGACGTCTAACTCCAACAATTGGCATCAGAGCAGGTCGCTGCTTCATCTAGGGCATCGTCCACACTCCTTCGGTCACAGTCTCATAATAGCACGAAATTTGGTGTGCATACTCAAGATGATTTGGAGATCAAAACACCTTTGTTGTGTCGTGGTGAAATCACGATCTCAGCTTGTTTTAGCCTTCGAACGCACTATCATAGTGCTTGTGCAAGCTATTTCGGCTTTTTGTGCCAAAGATATATACATGTTTCAGTTCGCCAATATAAGCATCTCGAAGTCTGCTACAAGATTAACAGAACTCGATAGGGTAGTTCTATTCAACTTTTTGAGATACAATCAATTTTTTGCATCATGGTATTTTAGTCAATGGCCATGGATGAAAGTAGTGATGTATTCCGTATGTTGGCTATTGAGGATAAGTTGGATGGTATGAATTACCATTGTGGGTTTATATGATGCGTCATGTATTGGTCACAAAAGGACTATGGAATATTGTGCAGGGTGTTGAAAAATGTCCCATTGCACCTACAAATATAAGTATTGAAGCTGATGCAGATGGCATCGAAGATCGTGATATTTTACAGATTCCTGTTCGTGATGCAGTTCTTGTTGCACCTATTATATAGCAAATTTGGACTGATGGCAGAGATGCTTAGACACATGCACTGATAGCCTTGTCTGTCAAACGTGCCATTATTTCTCACATTCGCTCTTGCAGAATAGCTAAGGATGCTTGGGATACACTTACCACATTGTACCAGGCTAGGAATGAGGTTCGTGTTGCTTACCTCCGAAAACAGTTGGAGAGTGAGCACATGAATGAAGGTGATTCTATGGACAATTTTTTGACAAAGATCAAGGATTTGAATGAATAGTTGATTTCTGTTGATGAAGTCCTTCCTGACAATTCACTTGTGCACATTGTTCTAAATGGTCTTCTCGACTCATATTAGAGTTTTGCTTCTGGTCTTCGTTTGATAATGAAAGGAAATCTAAATGCATTAATATTTGAAGAGTTAGTTTCTGTTTTGTTGCAGGAAGATCAATCTAGGAAGAATAGATCTATTATGCATATTGCAGATCAATCTTTCCTGGATAGTCAGAAGGGTAAAGGTAAATGGAGCTCATCTACTAGTAAGAGGAAATCTACAAATGCTGCACATTCGAAGAAGGAAGACAAAGATGAGAAGAAATCTGAAAACCAGAATTTATTTTGCAAATACTGTAAAGGAAATGATCATGTCATTACGAGTTGTCCAAAACTGGCTACAAAAGAGGCAAAGAAAAAAGAGGCTCGAATGGTTGTTGCAGAGGCCTGCCTCTACACCGAAAATAAAGTCTGCTAATCTTGTGCAGAATGAAGAATGGGCGTTTACTATTGTTTGCAATTTTGACCCATCTTCTCATGAGCAATGTATATCTGCAGTAAACTCAGATGTTTGGTACTTTGATAGTGGGGAAACAAAACATATTACCACACAGCATAATTTCTTCACTTCACTTGGGCCTGCCCCTACAAGGAATATTGTCACATGTGCCAACAACTCCTCTTATCTTGTAATGGGAGTTGGTAAGATCATTCTTGTTGATATATTTAGGTAGTGATGTGTGTGAACACTCTAAGACCGCCGGGGCACTTTTTTCCCTCTTTAGGAGGTTTTTTTCCCCCGGGTTGTATATATGCCTATTGCCCTAATGGGCTACTTATCTTTGTACATTCTCTAGTAATACATTCAGTATTGTGTGTTGTGCTCCAAGCTTCTTCTTCTTCCTTGTGCTATTCGCGTGCTTCCGCAGACGTCTAACTCCAACAATTGGTATCAGAGCAGGTCGTCACTTCATCTAGGACGCCGTTGACACTCCTCTAGTTGCAGTCTCAAAATTGCATGGATTTTGGTGAGCATACTCAGCGTGTTTCCGAGATCAAAACTGCTTTCCTCTGTGGTGCCGAAATTGCGATCTGAGCTCGTTTCGGCCTCCGAACGCACTATCACAGTGCTTGTGCAGGCTATTTTGTCTTTTTGTGCCAAAAATATATACCAATTTCTGTTCGCCAGTATAAGCGTCTCAAAGTCCTCTACAGGTCTAGCGGAATTTATTTGGGCAATTCTGTTCAACTTTTTGAGATACAATCATTTTTTTGCATCAAGGTATTTTAGTCATCGGCCATGGCTGAAAGCAGTGATGTATTCCGTATGTTGGCTGTTGAGGATAAGATGGATGGTACCAACTACCCGTTATGGGTTTATATGATGCGACATGTGTTGGTTGCAAAAGGACTGTGGAACATTATGCAGGGTGTTGAAAAACGTCCTATCACACCTGCAACTGTTACAACTGCAGGAAGCTGATGCAGACACTACAAGGAATATGGGCGTATAGCGACGGTTAAGGCGACAGAATTTCTTCGCTATAAAATTGCAACATGCATCGTAATGAGCGTCGCACATGGACCGTCGATTAAACGACGAACCAAACGATATTTTTTGCGACTTGTGGCACGAGGGGGCTACGATGCTCCCATACAGCGTCACTAATACGACGATTTTAAATAGTGTCGCATAAGCGATGCTTTGTTACGTCGCATAAGCGACATTTTTTGGCATCGCATGAGTGACGCTAAAAACATGTCGCTTATGCGACGCCAACTCGACGTGTAGCATCGCTTACACGACGGTCTGTTGACGGAAAAAAATTAAAATGTTGGAGGCTCTTCGATTGGCATTTTCACCATCGAAGAGCTCTCCAACGTTTGCAATTGCGCTTCGCTTACGAGCTGAAGCAAGTATATGCAGAATTGTTGTTTTGCCTAAGCTCTCTCTTATTGTCTCCCTCTGTCTCTATTTCTCTCTTTCTATATCTTTCTCTCTTTGAATTCTCTCTCTCTCTCTCTCTCTCTCTCTTCTTTCTCTCTTTATTGCAGGTTATTCAAGAAGCTAACCAAGCAAAAAGTATGGCTAACCATTGTAAGTACAATTTCTATTCTTTGTATATCATTTGAATTGTGTTATTTTCATTAAATAGCATACTCACACTTATTGATATGCACTTATACACTTATACATGATGAAGATGCACTTTCATACATATACACATGCACATACACACACATATATACACATAGATACATGTGCACATACACTTAGACATACACACATATACACATGCATATGCACAAACATTTCTACAACCACATAAAAAGACTTACATGCATGCATTATTGCATATATATATATATATATATATATATATATACACACACACACACACACATACACACATTAACATATACACAAATACATGTATATGCACATCCACATGGATGCAAATGAAAATGCATCCACATACACATGCATGTGGAATACATATACACATGCATATACATAAATTATACACATATATACACATATATATGCACATACATACACACACATATACACATGCACATACCTACATATACACATATACATGCACATACACACATATACACATAGAGTTACACATATACATGCACATACATATACACACATATACACATGCACATGCACATACTCATACACACATATACACTTACACATGCACATGCACATACTCATACACACATATACACTTACACATGCACATGCACATACATACATATACACACACATACACATGCACATACATACATATACACACACATACATACATATACACACACATACATATAGACTTAGGTACACACATATGAATGAATTATATAATTAAAGTATTAAAACACATATACACATGCACACACATGCACATACCTACATATACAAATATACATGCACATACACACATATACACATAGAGTTATACATATACATGCACATACATATACACACACATACACATGCACATGCACATACTCATACACACATATACACTTACACATGCACATGCACATACATACATATACACACACATACACATGCACATACATACATATACACACACATACATATACACTTAGGTACACACATATGAATGAATTATATAATTAAAGTATTAAAACACATATACACATGCACACACACATGCACATACCTACATATATACATACATGCACATACACACATATACACATAGAGTTACACATATACATGCACATACATATACACACACATACACATGCACATGCACATACTCATACACACATATACACTTACACATGCACATGTACATACATACATATACACACACATACATACATATACACACACATACATATACACTTAGGTACACACAATGAATGAATTATATAATTAAAGTATTAAAACACATGCATAATATAAACAATAATAACAATCAATAGAACAAAACTCTTCATTACTTAATACCATACACACAATTCAAAACATAACTGAAATGAAAAACATACAAATAAATATATATATATATATATATATATATATATATATATATATATATATATATATATATATATATATATATATATATATATATATATCAATGTAAATACATATAATCCAATGTCATAATCAACTAAAATCTTAATCATCATCATCACGATCATCATCATCATGATCATCATCATCATCAGCAATATCATGATCATCCCGATCTTCCTCATCCTCATCGTCATGATCACCCTGTGACAATCGAGATCGTCCCTCCTGTGTCTGTCTCTCCACCACATCCATATTTGTCTTTCCATAATACTCCTGTATTACATATAACAAACATAAATAAATAAAACAATTAAACCATTCATAAAAATAAAATAGTTATATAAAATTTAATAATACTCACAAAGGCATCAAGATGATCTTGCATATATTCGCTCAAATGCCGATATCCAAAATGTGTAGCATACTCGATCTCATGTTTCGTAGGATATCGGCCATAATCATTCCGCTGCATTGAAACAAATAAAAAAGATTAGTTGCTTGCATTTTAACTAAAATAAAAAATATACTCACAACAACACATATACTTACAAATGTAGCTACAAAACCATTATGGCCCATTTGGCCTAGTTGCGATGTGTGGACCGACTCCACTCTCTTCTTTGCAGTAGCCTGTTTATTCAAGAAAAAAAATACATAAATTAAATGTAAAAAATTACTAAAATATATAAAACTTATAAATATAAACTATTAATTTGTGTACCTTCTGCTGAGGAAATGACTCCTGAAGACGTAGCTGTCTATGAAAAAACTGCCACGTCTCAGGTGTTATGTTAGCTCGCCTCTTATTTTTTTCCACCATACAATATCTCCTGTTAATTTAATCTCAAACAGAAAAAAAAATCAGAATACATACACATATATACACACACATACACATACACATACCCACATATACATATACATGCAAACATATACGCATACATATATGTATACATAAACACATATACATACATATAACATAAACACACTATACATATCCACATATATACGTACACACACATGCATGCATATACACTCATTCATACAAAATACATGCATTTATCCCACAATAATGTGTAGTTGTCTATATGTGAATATGTGTGTATGTGTAAATGTGTATATGTGAATATGTGTGTATGTCTAAATATGTATATGCGAATTTTTTGTGTATGTAGATAATCAGATTATTAATATCAAATACCATTATTTGTAGATTCTGATCAATCAGATGGAACTCCACCACCGTCTCCTCATCGTGCAACGACTTTATACTGTAAGTATATCAAACATTTAATTTTAAATATATTTGATGGATACATAACTTATATATTTTTTTGTTTCTTATTATGTGCAGATTTTGATCAATCAGAGGGTGCTCCACCACCTCCTACCCATGCAAGGAATTCACATGTGTCCTCCGATAGGAATTATGATGAATTTTACTATGAAGAGCATATTATATGTTTGTGTAACTCTTGTTAGGGCACGTATCGAAGACCACCATTGGAATGTATTGAACATGAGGCAGAGTATGGTACTTTTGAGCGTGCACCATCACCTGGTCAACGTGATAATGTTTGGGTATGTATTTTCTATATATATTAATGTTAATATACCTCGTACATGTCATGGACTTGCTGTTCATCACTTCCAAGCAGAGGTTTCTAGAAATCCTCTACCTCCTGGTTTAGAGAATGAAACGGCTGGAGATTATCCATTGCCAGCTCGTGATCGTTCTTTAGTACAAACATATGATAGAAGAAGATATGGAGGATGGAATAGAGGACCACTTCCTTTAGATGGAGAGGTTTTCAACTTTTGGGGTAATCGCTATATGATTGCTCCAGCCAATATTACTCCACTATTACTAATGCTGGTCGTGGTCTCTTTATTGTAGAGGATTTGTATGTGCCTCCGAACTCTGAAGTCACTCTTATGTCATTTTCTGGTTCTATGAGGAGGCTACACAAAACTAATCCTGTGCAATATGCAAAGTTGAAAGATCTATATTCAAAAGACAATAAAGTACAAGATTTCTGTGACAATGATGAAGATGATGGCATGGCAGATTTTATTGAGGATTGGTATCAAAATGACAGTGAGAGCATTGATATTTCTAAAAATGAGAAATATCTTCGAGAGGAATGTCTAAAGCATGTATATGAAGGAAGTCGTTTGAACCGGCTAAGTGCGATCTTACTTATTCTCAACCTTCAAAATCGTTTTGGATGGAGTAATGTATCTATTTCGACACTATTAAGGTATAATTTTGAATTATCTATCTATTTATAAATATATGCATAAATATATATATATATATATATATATATATATATATATATATATGCAGGTTTTTATTCTTACTTTAGATAAGGTAAGAACAAGAAGTTGAATTGAATGGACACTTTTTGTTCGCGCATCTTTTAAAACTATTAATGCATCTTTCAAAATATCCGCGAAAAATTTGATTGTTTGGATGGCAGGATACGATTGTTTGTTTTGGAGGATATGAAGTATGTACCTTCATTGAATGATTTGTCGATTCTATCATATGTTCAGTTTGAAAGTGTGAGAAGCAGATTTATAATTGCTATTCAAAGAATTTGGCACTGTTTATAGGCCATACAATGGTGACCTGGATGAATCGCATGCACAGAGGTTACTCAAGATAGAGCAATCTAATTATAATGGACTAGTGCCAGCAGGATTCTTGGGGTATGCAGTAAACCTCTTGCATGTCAATGATGAGCATCTAAACTTTAGGATACAAAGTGGAAATCATGGTGGCTTGAGAGGATCACTTTTATATAGCTTGTTCAAAAAACTTCAGTGTCATAAACCTGAAGTTCTTTGAACAAGCTGTATAAAAGTGATCCTCTCAAGCCACCATGATTTCCACTTTGTATCTTAAAGTTCAGATGCTCATCATTGACATGCAAGAGGTTTACTGCATACCCCAGGAATCGTGCTGGCACTAGTCCCTTATAATCAGGTTGCTCTATCTTGAGTAACCTCTATGCATGCGATTCATCTAGGTCACCATCGTATGGCCTATAAACAGTGCCAAATTCTTTGAATCGCAATTATAAACCCGCTTCTCACACTTTCAAACTGAACATATGATCGAATCGACAAATCATTCAATGAAGGTACATACTTCATATCCTCCAAAACAAACAATCGTATCCTGCCATCCAAAACAATCAAATTTTTTGCGAATATTTTGAAAGATGCACATAAGCATACACATATATAAAATTATATGCACATATATATATATATATATATATATATATATATATATATATATATATATATATATATATATATATATATATATATATATATATATATATATATATGTGTGTGTGTGTGTGTGTGTATTTATTTATTTACTTTTTTTAATATATCTTTTTTTGATAAACTTACAGGTTATTATCTGAAAAGTTTTTACCAAGCCAGAATATTCTTCCTACCTCACATGATGAAATGAAGAAGATAATCAACAATCTTGGTATAGATTATCAATGTATACATGCATGTCCTAACGATTGTATTTTATATAGAGGTGAATATGCAGACTCTTTGACATGTCCCAAATGTCAATCTCCTCGATATAAGGGCGAAGAAGGTAAAATCCCAAAAAAGGTATTGAGACATTTTCCATTGGCTCCACGGATTAGACATATGTTTCAAAGCTCCAAATTATCAAAGCGTTTGACTTGGGGACATGATCACAAAATTACTGATGGAATAATCAGAATTCCTCATGATAGTATTGCTTTTCAGCATATTGATTCTACATGGCCTGGATTTGCACAAAATCCACAGAATCTAAAGTTAGGAGTTGCATTAGATGGGGTTAATCCATTCTCCATGAAATCCAGTAAATGGTCAACATGGCTAGTGGTAGTCATAAACTACAATCTTCCGCCATATCTTAGCATTAAAAAGGAACATTTAATGCTTTCACTTTTAATCCCAGGCAAAAGACAAGTTAAAGATATGAATATATATCTTGCTCCTCTCATTGACGATCTTCAAGAGTTATGGAGAGGTATTAATGTCGTTGATGTATCGAAAAGCATCAATGAAAGACATATTACGGTTCGTGGTATTGTGGCTTGGACTATTCACGATTTTCCAGGATATGGTGTTTGTTTAGGTATTGATGTAATTTTTTTATTCAATATGCATGTAAATAAATATGATTTAATCTAATTATATTTTTATCATTTTCATGATGCAGGAATATCTACTAAGGGTTATAAAGCTTGTCAATATTGTGGTGATTGGTTGAGATCAATCTATAGTAAGAATCTCAACAAAAATATTTATCTTCGACATCGACGATTCTTGCCTGATGATCATCCATTAAGATCTAAAAGAGAAGCAATACATTTTAATGGAAAGCTTGAAACAGGTCAGTGTCCAAAACCTATGACGCCTATGGATTGGTATAAAAAATGGACAAATGGACCTCTGATAGATCCAGAATCAGAAATTTTCAGTGATGATTCAGATAATGAGTATGTGAACAGAGGTAAAGGAAAATTGGTACTCGTAGAGAACATATCAATATGATATTCTTTGGAGTATTGGACAGAGTTAAAAGTATGTCATCTTCTTGATCCTATGCACATATTAAAAAATATTGGTTATTCACTATGGGAGCATCTTGTTGGACTAAAAGATACCACAGCATCAATGAATGATTTGAAAGATAAAAAATCCAAACCAAAGTTATGGCCAGTTTTTGATAGACATCGACAAGAAACGACTTATGCACCTGCTCCTTGGGTACTTACAACAAAAGAGATACAGACTATCAACAATAGAATTCAATTGATTAAGACTCCTATAGGATATGGGGCATCTTTTCAAAACATGTTTACTATGGATGATAAGAGCTTATCTGAGTTAAAGACCCATGACTTGCATAACTTTTTGAAACATATTTTACCTTTGGTTATCAATGGATGTACAACGAAAGGAGTACGAGATGTGAACTATCGTCTTGGATCACTTATAAGGTAATTATGATACTTTTATATTTAATATGTATGAATATTGGATATCTTTTATTTTTTAATTAACTTCTTTATAATTGTTTTTATGATATGTATAGGTGGATTACATCCAAAGAGATTGACAAAAACTCGATCCCACAAAAAAAACGTGAATGCAAAGAGCTACTATGTTTGATGGAGAAAGAACTTCCTACTTCATTTTTTGATACTCAGGTTCATTTATTAGTCCATCTTGTAGATGAAATAGAGATTGTAGGTGTTGTCAACACTCGATGGATGTTTTGGGTCGAGCAATTTATGGGAATATTAAAAGGTTATGTGCAACAAAGAGCAAAACCAGAAGGATCCATGGCAAACGGTTGGATGCTTGAAGAGTGCATGTATTACGTTAGTGAGTACCTTGAAAGAGTTCATGAAGAAGCTCCATGTGCATGGACCAACGAGTCTTCTTCAAAAATAACAGATGAGGTATTATCAGGTAAGGGGGTTCCATTCTTATTTACATTTCAAGAAAAAAATTATGTTTCTACTTTTGTAGCATATAATAGTGAATGCATGCAAGCATTCCTTAGCGAGTACGAGGAACTTCAAAATCTTCGAAGTAAAAGGCGAAAAAGCAAAAGATTTAGACGTAATCTCGATAATAATGAGATTACATATATATCTTCTTTCATGGATTGGCTATATAGTCGTTTGCAACATGCCAACGCAAATAATGAAGAAATCTCAGATGAGCAAAGAGAGTTAATGATAGGTTGTGAACGAAAGGTAATTTTATTAAAATAATATTTTATTTTTTCATAGATGTATGTTAGTTTCTATTTACTAATTGAATTTATTTTGCACGCTCGAATGTTCACTAATATGTGGGCTTTTGGATAGCATATTAGAATCAAAGCCATTGATTCTTTACATAAAACAGAGGATTCTAGTATTGTTGCTTCTTTCAAGCAACTATCACGTGCTAGCTCAAAAGAGACAAACCTTATAGCTAGCGAACTTGGTTACGTAGGAACTATTGTTGGTATCTACGAAATTTCATTTCGTACATTCAAACAGGTAGAAAAAAGTTTATATTGTTTTTTATAGAGTTAGTTATTTTTTTAAGCACCTAATAATGGGTTTTTGTTGTTATATATTTTGATAGGTCATTTTGGACATTGACTGGTTTCGAGCCGAGTATAAAGGTAGTAATTCCACATTAAGAAGGGAATTATCTGGGTTTTGGGCAATTGATTCTTCTAAGGTAATGCGATCTACTAAAGAACCATATATTCTTCCTAGGCATATTGAACAAGCATTTTTTAATAAAAACCCAAATGCTCATCCTTGGTGGCAAGTCATTCATGTGCAACCTAGAGGTAGGTCATTGTTTGAACAGTTTATTGTTAGAGAGATCGAAGATAAGTCCTCTTCATGATTCAGCATCAGATACTGATACATCAACATCTGAAATAGAAATTAGAATCATTATACGTGATAATGATACTAAGCTTTTTGATGAAGTGGATAATTCTCTACATGCTGATTCTATTGATGAGGAAGAGGAATTACCAGAAATAGATATTAATCGATCAATAGATGATGTGATTAATGAGAACATAGATTTAACAATAGAAGAAATAAATGAAATCAGTAAGGACAATGAAGATGAGACTATATTGATGTCTTACCAAAATGATGGTAATAATGAAAACATATGAGCAGATTAGATAGTAAATTCTACTCTAGTTATCGATCAATAACTTGAAGCTTCTGAATGGATATTAGATATTTTATTAACTTGAATAATGATGAATCCTACTAGAGAGATGAAATCATGTTCTTCTAAGTTAGAACATGAAGCTCGGGGGTATGCCTAATTATTTTATATATAGCTTTATCTTCGAGGAGCAAATTTTTATCATGTATGTATGCATATGTGTGTGTATTCATGTGTATTATATGTATACATATGTTAGTATGCATATATATGTATTTGCATGTGTGTGATATATGTATACATGTGTTAAATATGCATATGTGTATATATGCATATGCATTTATGTAAAATATTCATGTAATATATGCAAGTGTTTATAATTGTGTACGTGTATATATGTATATGTGTCTATGTGTAAATATGTACATGTAAATATGTATGCATGTATATATATTTTTATGTGTGCATGTAGGCATGTATATGTGATGTGTACATGTATATATGTCTATGTGTAAATGTGTACATGTAAATATGTATGCATGTATATATATATTTATGTGTGCATTTAGGCATGTACGTGTGATGCATAATATATCTACTCCATTTTATATTTATGTATGTGTATCTACATGATGTGTATATATCTTTATATATATTTATGATCCTTGTTGATTCGAGAAGCTATATATAGAGGCATAAGGTTAGGAGGAGAGACATCTCTCTAGTAGGACATCGGAGGAATAGATGCAATGTGTACATATACTTCAAACATATGGCTAAAAGGTTGAATTAGAGTTTTTAAATTAGGGGTTTTAAAACCCTAATATCGAAATTAGTGTTTTCAATTTAGGATTTTTGAAATAGGATTTATTTATTTATTTATGCGTACGCATGTGTTATGTATGTATGTGCATCTATATGTGCATATGCATGTGTTGTGTGTGTGTATATATGCATGTGTATATGTATATATGCATGTAAATATGATTATATGAGTCTATGTGTGTGTACATATGATTATGCATGTGTATGTGTATGTGAGTATGTGTACATGTATGTGAGTATGTGTATGTGTCTATGTGTATTCATTATATGTGTGTAACTGCATGCATGTGTATGTGTGTGTAAAAATGTGCATGTATGTGTGTGTATGTATAAATGTGCATGTATGTGTATATGTGTGTAAATGTGCATGTATGATGTATATGTGTGTGTATGCGTGTATTTATACCTCTAGTCTCTCTTTTCTCTCTCTCTTTCTCTCATATACATACATACATGCATAAACACACATACTCATATCCACATATATATATACATAAAATCAGTGCATACTGTGCATTATCGCGACGATGAGCCATAAGTGTCCGCATCTCTTTTAGACACCACTTAAGCGACCATCCTGTCCCAAACTCTATCTCAAGTGAACTAAGTACATATTTTTTATCCCTCTCATCGTGCTCACTACAAAAATAAAAAACATAATGTAAATAAAACATAAGATATTTATTTCAATTTATATGTAAAATTTTTACTTACTTCCACGATAAGTGGACAAAGCGCAGGTAAGAGTCGCATAGTGCCCGCATTCTTCTCTTGAACTCCAATCCATTCCCTATGTACACAATGTTCCCCTCTGGCTCTATATCGCACTCTAGTCCTAAGGTGCCTATGCATGTCCTCATAGGCAACTCTGCTATGCTATTATGATTTGGAGGTGTTGTAGGTGTCCTGAAAATAGATAGATAAAAATAAATAAAAATATGTGTTATACTGTCATTAAAAAAGTTTATGAAAAAAAACATACCTATGAGCAGATAGCTCTCTTCCTGTATGTGGAGCCGCAGAAGAGCCCTCCTCTGATCGCTAGGTAAGCATCTGGATCGTACAGTCCAGCTCCTCATCAGACATCTCTGAGTAATCATGCATGATGGCCCCTAGAGTATCAGACGGAACTCTTGCTCTCATAAGACTTTTTATGAGAGTGAGTTTCACCTTTCTCTCTCTACTGAGATCCATAATACCTAACATATAAAACAAAATGGTTAGAAATCAATATATATACGTGTACATATGTATGTGTGTATGCATTAAGTATGTGTATGTATGCATGTGTGTGTATGTATGTGCGTGTATGTGTGTGTGTATGTGTGTATGCATGTGTATGTGTGTGTGTCTATGTGTGTATGTGTGTGTGTATATATGTGTGTGTATGTGTGTGTGTCTATGTGTATATGTGTGCATCTATGAGTGTGTATGTGTTTATGTGTGTGTATGTGTCTATGTGTGTGTATGTGTCTATGTGTGTATGTGTATGCATTATGTATGCATATGTGTGTGTATGCATTATGTATGTGTATGTATGCATGTATGTATACATATGCATATGCATTATGTATGTATATATATGCATGTATGTGTATGTGTGAGTATGTCTCTCTATGTGTGTGTGTATGCATATATGTGTGTGTATGTGTGTATGTGTGTGTATATGTGTTTGTATGTGTGCATGCATGTGTATGTGTGTGTATGCATCATTATGTGTGTATGTGTGTGTGTATATGTGTGTGTGTGTGTCTATGTCTATGTGTATGTGTGTGTGTCTATGAGTGTGTATGTGTTTATGTGTATGTATGTATCTATGTGTGTGTATGTGTCTATGTGTCTATGTGTATGCATGTATGTATGCATATGTGTGTATATGCATGTGTATGTGTGTGTATGCATCATTATGTGTGTATGTGTCTATGTGTGTATGTTTTTGTGTGTGTATATGTGTGTGTGTATGTGTATGTGTATGTGTCTATGTGTATGTGTCGCTATGCGTCTATGAGTGTGTATGTGCTTATGTGTGTGTATGTGTCTATGTGTGTGTATGTGTCTATGTGTGTGTATGTGTCTGTGTGTATGTGTATGCATATATGTATGCATATGTGTGTATGTGTGTATGCATGCATATGTGTGTGTATGCATTATGTATGTGTATGTAAGCATGTGCATTATGTATGCATGTAAGTATGTATGTATGCATATGTATATGCATTATGTATGCATATGTGTGTATCTGTGTGTATGCATTATGTATGCATGTGTGTGTATGCATTATGTATGTGTATGTAAGCATGTGCATTATGTATGTGTTGCAGCTCAAGATCAAGGACAAAGCATGGAAGCGCATCAAGGAAGTGAACACACGAGAAGAAGGAGCAAGTAGGGAGCTCCAAGATTCACATGTCAAATTTTCAGAAGAAATCCCTATAAAAATAGTGATTTTTATCACTAAATATCATTGTAAATACCATTTTCTATTTTTACATCTTCAGTCCTTGAGCTTGAGGAGTATTAGATGTATCATACTACCAATTTTCATAATTTTTAGATTCCGTTTGAGCCCCCAAATAAGCCCTAGAACCTAATTTTTAACTAGGCCGGACACTAGGTCTGGACAGGGCCAAAACCACTCAAAAACTATAAAAAGGGCTGGAGAGCTCATTTTTGAGGCTAGCTTGTGGTAGATTTCAGCTTTGTAAGAGAGTTCTTGTGTAATTCAAGTCCTTCCATTGTTCCACTCTTTGCTCTTACCTTGTGCGTGTGTGTGTGTGTATGTGTGTGTATGTGTGTGTATGCTTGTGTGCTTTCACTCACGCACTTGTGCACTTCACTTGCTCTTGGTCTTCATACCGGTCCTCACGTTTCCACGGATTGACATTTATGAGGTGTATCTCCTCACGTTGGTACTCACCATTGTGCTAGAGTGACACCAAATTTGGCGCCGTTGCCGGGGAGAGAGCTTGGAGGACGAGCGTGTGATGGTAAGACGTAGAGTAGCGACGTTGGAAGGTTTAAAAAAAAAAAAAAAAAAAAAAAATCATCATTTTCAGTTCAGTTTTTGAATTTTCCTTCTTCTTCATCTTCATCATCATCACCATCACCACCCACCTTCATTTTCTCAGTTGTTTCCATTTTTTAGAGTACATTCACTTTGTTTTTACTTGTGGTTGTGAGCAAGAAGCTTAGAGAGGGTGCAGAATAGAGGTGCTGAAGAAGTAGCACCAAAATAGCTGAAAATCTGAGTGAACAGCCCCGGACATGACGAAACCTGCGCCAAGTATCGTGAGTGCAATATCGTGGGTTTGAAGGAAGATTTTGCATCTACAGACACATATGAGTGACAAGGAGGACACAAGGTACTCATATTTGCAAAAAATTTTGAATTTGGACTCCAAAAAATCCAAGTATCGTTTACTCCCGCGGTCGAGTATCGCGATACTTGGCAAGTATCATGAATCTCCTGTGGTTGAGTATCGCGATATTTCCCTCCGATCGTGTATCATTTCATACCGATCGCGATACCTGGCCAGAGATCGTTTTGGCCAGAGATCGTTTCAGACCAGAGATCATTTCGGCCAGAGATTGTTTGGGTCAGAGATCGCGTATCGTTTCAGGTTGAAAGATCATGTATCGTTTTCGGCCAAAGATCGTTTCGGCCAGAGATCGTTTCAGACCAGAGATCGTTTCGGACCAGAGATCGTTTCAGACCAGAGATCGTTTCAGACCAGAGATTGTTTCGGCCAGAGATCGTTTCGGCCAGAGATCGTTTCAGCCAGAGATCGTTTGGGTCAGAGATCGTTTCGGCCAGAGATCGTTTCGGCCAAAGATCGTTTCGGCCAGAGATCGTTTCGGCCAGAGATCGTTTCGGCCAGAGATCGTTTCGGCCAGAGATCGTTTCGGCTAGAGATCGTTTGGGTCAGAGATCATTTCGGCCAGAGATCGTTTGGGTCAGAGACCGCGTATCGTTTCAGGTTTAAAGATCGTGTATCGTTTTGTTCCACATCAAAGATCGTGTACCGTTTTGGGACAAAGATCGAGTATCGTGTCCTACAAATATCGTGTATCGCCTGATTTGAAGCATTTCCTGAGAGGCCCTGTTTCCCTGTTTTAACCCCCAAAACCCTGAACTAGCATAACTTTCTCATACGAAATCCGTTCGGAGTGATCTTGGGTTTGTTGGAAAGCTCATGAGGAGTACAACAAAAACATCGACTGGTTATGTTAATATTAATACCAGGATTATTAGATAGGGTATTTTTAAGTTGACCCTCAGGTTGGACTAGGAAGCAAGGGGTTCCACAAGATTTTGAGCAATTCAAAGGACAATTGTGGACTTGTAGACAAGGCTTATGAACCTAAGCTCAAGATGATACCTAGGAAGAGATAGATAAAGTACCATATCACTTGAAACTAAGATCAACCACACAATCAAGTCAGGGACTCACAACTCAGGGGTTAACTCTACGTGCTGAGTTCATAGACAAGTGAGTCAAAAATGTCACTTAACTGGGAGAGGCTCTTGGTTTCTGAAGACATGCATAGTTCCGTACCTAGGGAAGGTTTTATGTCTAGAGTGGAAGGCGAATATCGAATGTCTCTTCAATATATATCCACTAACTTGCAAGGAATACCCATCTACCTTGATGGTCTACAAAGGACAGTAGCAAGAATGATAAACACCACAGAATCCGAAATAATTCAAAGACCAGCTGTCAAGTATGAAAGTGGAGTTTATAGGGACAAGATGGGCCAGATATATGTAGTAACTGAAAGTCCTAATCAGATTAATGAAAGAGGAGAGTTAGCTCGAGATCAGGAAACTACCTCGCAAAACCCATTCAAAACCCAACAAAGAACAGAAAATGTGACGTTAGGACAAATGAGCCAAGGTAGCATACCCGATAGACTACATGAACAATTCAACATGCCAAGAATCAACCCCCACGGCCACTCTAGTCAGAGGATGGGAAATATGAATAGACCTACCTTTAGGACAGAACCGCCCCAAGGTGTCCCCATCATAACTCGATCCCCAGAACTCGACAGAAGACTGAGACCAATCCAATTGGCCAAATGTATGAGAAATCGTTACGATGGCACAGGAGAACCCTATGACCACATTGCAGAATTCAAGCAGGTGTTGCGAGCAGAGCAAGTGGATGACTTTTTCATGCAATATGAATCCTTTGGGCTAACACTTACGGGAATAGCCTTAACTTGGTTTCAATCTCTGGATCCAAATTGCTTTGAACATATTGAACAATTCTTCCAAGAACTTATTTGGGAATTCACGTAGCGCGGGATCAAGCACAATTCGTCATCCTTACTACATAGTTTCAAACAAGCTCCCAATGAGACAGTAAAAAATGCAGCATGAAAGGTTTAAGCAATACGTAACCCGATGCCCTGTGACAGAGAGACCTTCTCAGCAAAAAATGATATCCCTATTTTTAGAAGGTCTAACCAATGGAACATTGAGAGTCTTAGTATACGTAAAACGACTGCAAACCCTAAGTCAGTGTCTTCAGGAGTGCATAGATTTGGAAGACAACTTAGTTGAGGATCTCAAAATCACACAAGATCCTATCAAATCAGAGGAGACAAGGAGCAAGGAAACTTCTAGTTTGAGTTATGTGGAGGAAGTGACAGAGTTGGTGGCCAAGAAATTAGGAGTACAAGGACAAAGGAACTACCAGAACTCCCCCTTGAGAATGCCAATGTTAGGAAGTTGCACACTTTGCGGTGGGGATCATCCATCTCATGTCTGCAACCAAGAAGCATTAGGATTATCACAACCTTACCTGTACGATAGACGACCAACTCAAGTGCCTAACATGTACTCTTATAGTGAGCCAAAGTACCCCAACTACAACAATGAAAACTATCTAATGAATAGACAGCCACGACCATTTGTACCACCCCACTATAGACCATACGGGTACCCTCCTACAAAACAAGGAAGAGAAGTTCCTAGGTATAGCCCATGTCCAGAACCACGAGGAGCAACTAGACCATATGAACATGAAGGAAATAGCCAACCTCAATCTATGCCAAGACAAAAACCACCCCACACACTAGCTCCGACACAAGGGCAGAACATCACGATACAAGTTGTCTGTCTAGAGTGTGGCAAAGAACAGCTTTTGAGAGATTGTCCCGGACATCCCGCTAGTGTACCAAAGGTTACACCCATTAATGTTGTCGGCCTAGCAAGGGATTCAAGTTCTAGTAGTGATAATGTGGCTCCTATACACGCAGTTACTAGGGCACAAGCCTTACAGCAAAATAAACCAGTTGAGCAATCAGAGCCAAGTGAATCAGGAGAGCCTAGTAAGAGAAGAACAAGAACATGGAAGGATACTAGAGAGAAGGCCAATCGTAAGTGGACCAAAAAGTTATCCGAACTAGAAGAAAGCCTGAAAGATGCAAAAACAAAAATAGAAGATATTGCCTCTCAAAGCCCCTCACAAGTCCAAACTCCATCCACATCACCTCATCCCCACTCACCAACCACGGTAAATGAACCACCACAACCGGGGTCTGTTCTTGCAGATCCAACCCCAGAACACTTGGACATGATGTTCAAAGCATACCAGGCTCGACTTCAAGAAGGGCCAACACCTGCAAACCTAGATAAGAGCTACCCTAGAGCAGATTTAGAGATTGAACGGACAAAAATGTGCATTAAAATGGTGGAACTAGCTCAAGCTATGTTCGAGGCCAATCAATCATTCAATCAAACGAATGCTATTACACCGGGTTTGCACTTCCAGGGCTTACTAAATAGATTAGAGCAGTTGGTAAACAAGCCACAAGTTTCGTTACCTCCACAGGCTCAACTAACTATTGAAAGAGAAAGCTCATCACCAAAGAAAGTCTATGTTCCTGACTCCATAGATGCGGGAAATACAAGAAGAGAAATGGGCCAAGGAGAAGGATAATCCTCCTCCTATCCTTGAGATCGATGACCTTCATGATCAGTTTCCACAAGATTTCCATCTACTTATGGAGAAGAAACAGAGCAACAAGAAGATGAACGGTTAGATTTTGAATCTAATTGTTTACAAGAGTTGCCACAGTTCACAGACCCATGGGAAACTGAATCTATCCAGATTAGAGCTCCCACAATAGTGGTAAGAAATGAAGACTCGGTGATTCCAAGAAACACTGACGTCGTGAAGAACACTAAAGTTCAGTGTCATCTCACGGTAGAGGAGCTGCTCAAAGCAAAACCCGAGCTATGGAATCATGTGAAGGATCAAGTTCCCGAACTTGATTCCAAAATGCCAAAAGTAGGCTCTAAAGAGAAAGTTCTAGAGATACCTCTTGATAAAATAGGGGACATGTGTGAGGGTGACGAAGGTAATACTTATCTTCCAATCACCTACCAAGGTTACACAACCAAAGCAATCATAGATTCAGGTGCTGGTGCTGCTATTGCAACCACCTCCCTGTGGAAGCGATGGGGCAAGCCCACATTAAAACCAACTAGAATGAAGCTTCAGATGGCTGACGGCCATGTGGAAAGACCTCTAGGATTGCTCGAAGGGATAACTCTAACCACCTGTGGAGTAGAGTTTGAGCACACATTTGCTATATGTAACTTTGAAAAAAATAATGTCTACGAGATGATCCTAGGAAGGCCCTTCCTACGACAACTGCAAGTGGTACAGGATTGGGGAACCAATTCCTTATACTTGCAATGCTTAGGGGTCACGACCAAGGTAAATTTGAAGGATTACACCTTCAGAGATGTTCCACCCCTACAGTGGAATCCTATCCACAAGGAGCAAGAAGATTCAGTCTCTCTGCATTCTAAAAGTTCATCTGATACATCTTGGATGCATGAGGATACTCATTTGTGGATGTGCAAGGTCGCAAAGGAAGAGGAAAAACGCTTAAAGGCTAGAGAAAAAGGAACTTCTCAAGGAGATAGACCAGTTAGAGACCTAGCCTATACACCGATGATATTTCCAGATGAGGAATTTGAGCCTCATGGTTGGGCAGAAATCCTAGCCACCATGGACATTGCTGTCAATGAAGAACAATGGACACCTCATTGTGATGAGGAGGGATATGATATTTCAGTGTTCATGTGTCAGCCCTTGCTAGAAGAATGTGACCCTAGTGAATTCATAAGAGAAGAAGAGAACGATGATGATCTAGAGTCCATTGTGATGGATAGCTGCTTTATTTCAGAGGAGCACTATCTAGAAGACATAGGAGTATTTACCCAAAAAGAAGAAGAACCTCTCACAAGCATCAAAACGGCAAATTCAAAGGATGGGAGTGAAGATAGTCAAAAGAAAAAGAAACGAAAAGTAGTGAAACAAGGAGAGGAGGAGCAAGTGTTTGAAGTACCAGAAAATTTCAAGAAATATGAAGTAGAAGACCGAAAAATTTTGGTACAAATGCCTAAGAGAGAGGCCACAACAGGAGAAGCATATGATAACAAAGAAAAGACCAAAAAAATTGTAGTCACCATCGAAGAGAACGAAGAGAGATGTACATACATAGGAGATGACCTGAGTAAAGAAGAGGAAGTAGAGTTGGTAGCGTTATTAAGGGAATATAGGGACGTATTTGCATGGCACTACAGAGACTTGAAAGGAGTAGATCTGGAAATTTGTTCTCATACGATCCCCATGATAGCAGATGCCAAGCCCACTAAACATAAGCCCTACACATATAATGACACTTATGCAGCCAAAATAAAAGAAGAAATTGATAGATTGATTGAAGCTGGATTTATCTATGAGATTGAGCATACAGAATGGGTGTCCCCCATTGTAGTGGTGCCCAAAAAGAATGGAAAATTGCGAGTGTGTATTAACCTTAAAAAAGTTAATGCTGCTACAATCAGAGATAGTTATCCACTTCCAATCACTGAACATTTATTGGAGCGTGTTGCAGGCAAGGAAGTTTATAGCTTCCTTGATGGATTTTCAGGTTACAACCAAGTAGCCATTGCCCTAGAAGATCAACACAAAACAGCTTTTGCCACAGAGTGGGGAATCTTTGCATTTCGTGTGATGCCATTTGGGCTCACCAATGCACCTGCAACATTCCAAAGACTCATGTGTCATGTCTTCAAAGAGTTCTTGCGAAAGAGCTTAGAAGTATATGTGGATGATTTATGTGCTCATTCCCAAGAGCGAAGATACCACATCCCTGAGCTTAGACAGATCTTCAACAAGTGTAGAGAATATCGAGTGTGTCTGAACCCAGAGGTGTGTGTTCATGGTACGTCAAGGTAAAATCTTAGGTCATATTGTTTCTAAGAATGGAATATCGACAGATGAGGACAAAGTAAAAGCCATAGCGGAGTTGCCGAGACCAAAAAATGTTAAAGAGGTACAGGCCTTCATGGGCCATTGTGGATATTATCGTAGGTTCATTCACATGTATGCAATCATAGCTAAACCTCTTTATGCCTTGTTGACAAATTTTGAGTGGAACGATGAATGCGAGAAGTCCTTCAATGAGCTGAAGAGACGCTTGTGCACAGCACCAATACTGACGACTCCTGATTGGAATAAGCCATTCCACGTACATGTGGATGCATCCAATTATGCAATAGGATGTGTGCTGTCACAACCAACTGGTGAAGGGAATTTAGATTTGCCTATAGCATATGCTAGCAGGCAATTGAATGTTGCTGAACGAAACTACACCACAACCGAAAGAGAAGGCTTAGGCATGGTATATGCTGTAAAGAAATTTAGACACTATTTATTGGCCAACAAGTTTAAGTTCTTCACCGATCATCAAGCCTTATTATACTTGGTCAATAAACCTTGCAATACTGGACGCTTAGTAAGATGGTTCCTCTTACTAATGGAATATGACTTTGAAGTGGTTGTTAGGCAAGGTAAGACCCACCTCAGAGCGGATCACCTTTCTCGCATCCTTTCAGGAGAGCCACCGCAAGGAGTGTCGGATGAATTGCCCGATGCTTATCTGTTCAATCTAGAAGTTGTTCCTAAATGGGCAAATAAGTTGGTACCAGTCCTAACCTTTGGACCCGCAAATAAAAAGGTGAAGACGGACAGGGATGAAATTGTGCGGTCACAAAGCTATCAAATATTGGCAGGAAGCATGTATAAACAAGACACGGAAGGTGTTCTAGCTTGTTGTGTCGAGGATGATGAGCATAGTAGTTGGTTGCAACAAGCCCATGAAGGATTTCTAGGGAGTCACTATTCTAAACAACGAACACTGCAAAATCTAAAACGTTTAGGAGTGTATTGGCCTAGTATGGATAAAGAAATTCATGAGTGGATGAAGAATTGTCCAATGTGCAAAGAGCGACCCCCAGTGGAGCATGCTACCCTTTATCACGTGTCGTTAATTCCTGACTGGAGTGCTCCATTGGTAGAATTCATGAGATCGGGAACGTCCCCCAAGGAGGCAAGTCTAGCAAGAAAACGAAGTATGGAGCAGGAGGCTAAAGACTATGCCTTAGTAGGTGATAACCTATACCGAAGAGGCAAAGATGGCTATTTAAGATTGTGCGTTCATGAATCAGATTATTTGAGAGTCTTAGAAACTACACATAGCAGTGTGGCAGGTGGACACTTTGGGCCTGACAGAGTAATCAAGTCTATTCTATTCTCAGGACTTTGGTGGCCCACTCTTCATATGGATGCACATACCTATGTGAAGAAATGTGACACATGTCAACGTGCCCAGTACCCAATTCGAAAAGATGAGATGCCTTTGAGGCCAATGATGGCAGGACGTGCATTCTCAAAGTGGGGCATAGACTTTGTAGGTCCTATTAACCCCCCAGCTAGAAACTCCCATGCAGAATACAGTATTGTAGCCACGGACTACCTCACAAAGTGGGTAGAAGTCAAAGCCACAACAAAGAACGATGCTCAAACTACGGCGAAGTTTTTATTCGAGAACGTGTTTACGAGATATGGATTACCAATAGAATTAGTTAGTGATAGAGGCACACACTTCTTGAATGAAGTCATTGAAAATCTTCTCCAAGAATTCTTGGTGATACACAAGAAGTCTGCCCCCTATCATCCACAAGCTAACGGACAAGCTGAGAGCACGAATAAGATCCTATGTAACGTATTGACAAAACTCGTAAATAACAAGCGCTCTGATTGGGACAAACAACTTCATCATGTTGTTTGGGCCTACCGAGTTGCTTATAAAACGGTACTCAATGCCACCCCATTTCAGATGGTCTTCGGACAAAATGCTGTGCTACCATTGGATTTCCTAATCCCAACTTTAAAAGTAGCACAAGAGCATGATTGGAACGGACACGAGTTATCCTCGAGGATCTTTGATTTAGAACGCTTAGGTGAGACAAGGCTACGAGAAGCGGCATGCATCTATGCTGCAAAGAAAAGGCAAAAGGCATACTTTGATGCACATATCAAGGATAAAGGCTTGAAAGAGGGAGACCTAGTGTTGGTTTATACACTAAAGCAACATGCACGTAAATTGGAAAAAAGAGGATATGGACCCATGATCATTAATAGAATTTCCACTAGCGGTGCAGTTCAATTGGCCACACTAGAAGGCGATGTCTTACCAAACTATATCAGTGGTTGTCGAGTCAAGCTATATCAAGAACCTCTTATAGAGGAAATGCTAATGAGACTCAACACTTCTAAGAAGCGAAAAGAAGAGGAGTTAAGGGTTAGAGAAGAAGCACAAGCAGAGGTGAGAGAGCGCATCAGAAGAAATAAGTTACGACGATTAGGCCTAGAGATCAACACAAAAGCTCCAAAATATCACATGGACATGTGCCAAAAATCAGACCTAACTGCTTCTCAAATAATTGATCGACGTCCATTTGTGACCATAGCGGTAGGGCAAGGGAAGAATGCAAAGACTGTGAGAGCATTAATTGACTCAGGTGCAGCAACTAGTGCAGTTAGACTTTCATACTGCCAAGACCTGCAATTGGACATCAAGCCCATAGAAACCTATCTCATAGGATTGGGAGGTGTGGAAACCCCTTGTTTAGGCGAGGTGGAACTTCCCATCTACCTTCAAGATGTTCCAATAAAAGTCAAAATGCTAGTGTGTCATGATGCGGACCTTACAGAGCCACTTGTCCTAGGTCAAGATTGGATCTATGACCATGCAGTCAACTTGAACCTAAGAAGTCAACTTCTTCAAGTTTGGTTACATGAACAATGCATTACATTAGAATTAGACAAGTGCATGCTCACAAATCCAAAGGTCACACATTCTCTTAGTTCTCCTGAAACTAATCTTCGTAAAGAAAATTTTGTGTGTGTCACCGACCCTATGACGCACAAGGACTCAATCATGAAAGCCAAAGCTCAAAGGCCAGCACACCTCTCTTCTTCTTCACATACTAATGCAAGTGTAACCCAACCAAGGAGGCAAGAAAAAATGACATCTGCTATATCAACTCGACAGACGGAATTCACGAAGAAAGAAGCTCCAGGCATGAAGCAGATTTGGGTACAAAAAGGAGAACAACCACTAGCTTTACCACAACCAATCCCATCTAAGCAAGCTAAACATGCTAAAAGAAGCACCCAGAAACGAGGACAAGCTCAATCCCAAGGTCTTCAACAGGTTTGGGTACCAAAGCAATTGATGACGGCCGACCATCATCACATGCAAATTTGGGTGCCTAAGAAGTTAGCTACAGCTCAACAAGGGCGATCACAGATGTGGGTACACAAGCAACTCTTACAGACACAACGACCTATGTTCCCCACCATGCAAAAGGTCTCGACAATGAAGCCAAGGAGAGAAAAGGGTAAGAACAGAGCACAAAGACCAAAAGAAGATAAAACCAACCCTTCTGCCAAAGTAAGCAGACAATCATTAAGGATATGGGTTTGGAAGCCAAAAGCACCAGCAACACCCACCGAACCAACGAACCAACCACACTGGATACCAAAGTTTGGAAAGCATCCAAAGATGAAGTGGCCTGAGGTGATCTCTACAGGGTCAAATCCTATTCTAAAATGGGTTCCAATCAGGAGGATTACCTCATTTTGAGATCCAATCGACACCTCCAAACAAAAATTGCATCAAGTCTAGAATTAACATAAAAAAGCCTCGACCAACAACAACCCATGTGCCTTTGGCATAACCTTGTCTTTTGCACCATTCAGGTCATGCATTTTCAAAGTATGCATTAATCTAGAGCCACATTACACGACCGTGCATAGATACAATTGCAAATCCCAGGCACATGTGACACATGTACAATATTTTATTGATACTAACAACTTTCTTCTTGTTTTATGCCATTGTTCCAAAAAAAAAAAAAAAAAAAAAGAGAGAGGAGACATGACCATGCGTTTGAAGAAGCTCATCCAGCAGCAAGGCCATCCATCAACAAAACGACAAGCCAGTGGTCAAACACAATGATGGTGTACAACACGAGGAGATAAAGATCGACAGACCTTTCAACATGGTAAGATATGCATGCTTCAACAACACTATAACCATGATACCTTAGGAACCCTCTTCGTCGGCATACCCTTGAGCACTTCGCTCAAGACCCAATTTCTTGCACCATACTTCTTCCCATGCATTTCCCAAGTATGCAGGGCCACATTACAAGGCCGTGCACAAGGCACCCAATGTTTTCAACCCATGCACTAATATATTTACCCATCATCATTTCTGGGTACAAGTACTGGGCATGAAAACACGGAACACCATCTTTGGACGAACTAGCGGACATCACGGTGACAACAACAAGCGCAGAAGCAATGCACCATGGGAGTTACTCATAATCCACAGTGATAACCTCTTTTGAGTAGCTCATAATTTTTGAAAGCTCACAAAGACAATATCAAGCTGGAATACAAGGAAGAAGTCCATGCAAAGGCAGCAATGACAAAGTGAAGAACCAGACAAATGACCAAGCTGCATTGGAAAGATGGACCGGTGTTGTTGACACATGAAGGGCACTACCTCTCAATGTACTACATGGAACAACCACTACAACAAGGGTCTGTCAGGGACGACAGACTCAAGAGGGGGGGGAGTGTTGCAGCTCAAGATCAAGGACAAAGCATGGAAGCGCATCAAGGAAGTGAACACACGAGAAGAAGGAGCAAGTAGGGAGCTCCAAGATTCACATGTCAAATTTTCAAAAGAAATCCCCATAAAAATAGTGATTTTTATCACTAAATATCATTGTAAATACCATTTTCTATTTTTACAGCTTCATTTTGTTCAAGCCAAGGAGTCCTTGAGGTTGGAGTATTAGATGTATCATACTACCAATTTTCATAATTTTTAGATTCCGTTTGAGCCCCCAAATAAGCCCTAGAACCTAATTTTTAACTAGGCCGGACACTAGGTCTTGATAGGGCCAAAACCACTCAAAAACTATAAAAAGGGCTGGAGAGCTCATTTTTGAGGCTAGCTTGTGGTAGATTTCAGCTTTGTAAGAGAGTTCTTGTGTAATTCAAGTCCTTCCATTGTTCCACTCTTTGCTCTTACCTTGTGCGCGTGTGTGTGTGTATGTGTGTGTATGCTTGTGTGCTTTCACTCACGCACTTGTGCACTTCACTTGCTCTTGGTCTTCATACCGGTCCTCATGTTTCCACGGATTGACATTTATGAGGTGTATCTCCTCACGTTGGTACTCACCATTGTGCTAGAGTGACAGTATGCATGTGCATTATGTATGCATGCAAGTATGTATGTATGCATTTGCATATGCATTATGTATGCATATGTATGCATGTATGTGTATGTGTGTGTATGCCTCTGTGTGTGTGTGTATGCATATATGTGTGTGTATATGCGTCTATATGTGTGTATGCATGTGTATGTGTGTGTATGCATCATTATGTGTGTATGTGTCTATGTGTGTATGCATCATTATGTGTGTATGTGTGTGTGTATGTGTGTGTGTGTCTATATGTATGTGTGTGTATCTATGAGTATGTATGTGTTTATGTGCGTGTATGTGTCTATGTGTGTATGTATCTATGCATGTGCATTATGTATGCATGTAAGTATGTATGTACATTGTATGCATATGCATATGCATTATGTATGCATATGTATGCATGTATGTGTATATGTGTGTATGTCTCTCTATGTGGGTGTGTATGCATATATGTGTGCGTATGTGTGTATGTGTGTGTATATGTGTCTGTATGTGTGTATGCATGTGTATGTGTGTGTATGCATCATTATGTGTGTATGTGTCTATGTGTGTATGTGTGTTTATATATGTGTGTATGTGTGTGTGTGTCTAGGTGTATGTGTGTGTATCTATGAGTGTGTATGTGTTTATTTGTGTGTATGTGTCTATGTGTGTGTATGTGTCTATGTGTGTATGTGTATGCATGTATGTATGCATATGTATGTGTATGCATGTGTATGTGTGTGTATGCATCATTATGTGTGTACGTGTTTATGTGTGTATGTGTTTGTGTATATGTGTGTGTGTATGTGTGTGTGTCTATGTGTATATGTGTGCATCTATGAGTGTGTATGTGTTTATGTGTGTGTATTTGTCTATGTCTGTGTATGTGTCTATGTGTGTATGTGTATGCATGTATGTATGCATATGTGTGTGTATGTGTGTGTATGCATTATGTATGCATTATGTATGCATATGTGTGTATATGCATTATGTATGTGTATGTATGCATGTAAATATGTGTGTATGCATATGCATATGCATTTATATGTATGCATATGTATGCATGTATGTGTATGTGTGTGTATGCCTCTCTATGTGTGTGTGTATGCATATGTGTGTGTATGTGTGTATGTGTGTGTGTATATGTGTGTGTATGTGTGTATGCATGTGTATGTGTGTGAATGCATCATTATGTGTGTATGTGTCTATGTGTGTATGTGTGTGTATATTGTGTGTGTATGTGTGTGCGCGTCTATGTGTATGTGTGTGTGTCTATGAGTGTGTATGTGTTTATGTGTGTGTATGTGTCTATGTGTGTGCATGTGTCTATGTGTGTATGTGTATGCATGTATGTATGCATATGTGTGTGTATGTGTGTGTATGCATTATGTATGCATATGTGTGTGTATGCATTATGTATGTGTATGTATGCATGTGCATTATGTATGCATGTGCATTATGTATGCATATGCATTATGTATGTGTATGTATGCATGTGCACATTATGTATCATATGTGTGTGTATGCATGTAAGTATGTATGTATGTATGCATATGCATATGCATTATGTATGCATATGTAAGCATGTATGTGTATGTGTGTGCATGTCTGTCTATGTGTGTGTGTATGCATATATATGTGTGTATGTGTGTGTATGTGTGTGTCTATGTGTGTGTATGTGTGTGTATATGTATGTGTATATGTGTGTGCATGTGTATGCATTATGTGTGCATGTGTGTATGCAACATTATGTGTGTATGTGTGTATATGTGTGTGTATTTGTGTGTATGTGTGTGTGTGTCTATGTGTATGTGTGTGTGTCTATGTGTGTATATGTGTGTGTGTATGCATATGTATGTGTGTGTAAGTGTGTGTGTGTATGCATACCTTGCTTCAACGAGATGCGTCTCTCTCTCTCTCTCGCTCTCTCTCTCTCTCTCTCTCTCTCTCTCTCTCTCTCTCTCGGTCTCTTCTTGCTCTCGCGTCCAAATCCCGGCACAAATGTGCCAAGAGAAATCGATTTTTTTTTTTTACATTCTAGATGCGACGCTGTCCAATTTTCCAACGTCGCAAATAACGTCGCTAATTAGCGACGGTATTTGCGACACACTAATTTAGCGTCACATAAGCGACGTAGGCATCGCTTATGCGACGAATGCCCGAAAAAGAAAAATTCAAAAATAGCACCGTTGCTTATGCGACGCTAGCATCACATAAGCGACGGTGTTCGTTTTTTTTTTCAATTCGGGGGTGTCGCTATGCCCCCTATTTCTTGTAGTGAGAAGGTGTTGAAGATGATGATATTCCGCATATTCTTGTTCGTGCTGCGGTTTCTACTGCACCTACTGCAGAGCAGATTCATTGGGATGGCAGAGATGCCCAGGCACATGCATTGATAGCTTTGTCTATCAAACGTGCCATTATTCCTCACATTCGCTCTTGCAGAACAGCTAAGGATGCTTGGGATACACTTACCACATTGTACCAAGCTAGGAATGAGGCTCATGTTGCTTACCTTCGAAAACAGTTGGAGAGTGAGCACATGAATGAAGGTGATTCTATGGACAATTTCCTAACGAAGATCAAAGACTCGAAGGAACAATTGATTTCTCCTGATGAGGTTATACCAGATAGCTCACTTGTGCAGACCGTTCTGAATGGTCTTCCTGATTCATATCAGAGTTTTGCTTCTACTCTTCGGTTGATGATGAAAGGCAATCTGAATGCCTTATCATTTGAGGAGTTAGTCTCTGTTCTGTTGCAGGAAGATCAGTCCAGGCAGAACAGGTCCATTATGCGAGTTGCAAATCAAGCTTTCCTGGCTAGTTAGAAGGGCAAAGGAAAATGGAGCTCTTCAACTAGTAAGCAGAAATCTGCTAATTCTGCATATTCGAAGAAGGAAGATAAAGATGAGAAGAAATCAGAAAAGCAGAAATTGTTTTGTAAGTACTATAAAGGGAATGATCATATCATAAAGAACTGTCCAAAACTGGCTGCTAAAGAGGCAAAGAAGAAAGAGGCTGGAATGGTTGTTGCAGAGGCCTCTACACTAAAAACAGAGTCTGCTAATCTTGTGCAGGAAGAAGAATGGGCGTTTACTATTGTCTGCAGTTTTGACCCATCTTCTTATGAGCAGTGCATGTCTGTAGTAGACTCAGATGTTTGGTATTTTGACAGTGGGGCAACCAACCATATTACCTCGCCTACAGAAATCTAAAATGGTTTCTCTTTGCCCAAACTTGAGGCACCTGGAAAACATGTTTGTGAAGGCTGTATTTTGGGCAAAATGCAGCGTTCGTCCTTTCCAAAAGATGGTTCAGTTCGGGATACTCAGAAATTGCAGCTTGTACATAGTGATGTCTGTGGTCCTATGCAGACACCTTCTTTTGGGAATTATCTTTACTTTGTGACTTTCATCGATGATTTTTCCAGGCATGCATGGGTATATCCATTGAAGGCAAAGTCCGAAGTGTTCATGTGCTTCAAACAGTTTTTGGTTTTGGTTGAAAATCTATCAGCATGTAAAATGGGCACCCTCCGTTCTGATCGGGGGGGGGGGATATATGTCTTCTGATTTTAATGCATTTCTGGCTGAACGTGGGATAAAACACTAGTGTACAGTGTTGTATACACCTCAACAGAACGGAGTTGCTGAACGAAAGAACACTCATGGAGATGGCGAGGTATATAGTCGAGTCAGGCTTTACCACATAGTTTCTAGCTTGAGGCTGTCATGTGTGCAACATATGTACTGAACAGGTGTCCCACTAAAGCACTACAGTCTATCACTCCATATGAGGCTTGGCATGACCGCAAGCCATATGTTGCTCATCTGCGTGTTTTTGGTTGTTTTGCATATGCATTAGTGCCTGAACAACATCGCAGAAAATTGGATGATAAAGCAGTAAAATGCATTTTTGTTGGGTACAGTTCTGAAAGTAAAGGCTATCGTCTATATCATCCACAGATTAAACGCATTCTGGTTAGCCGTGATGTTGTTTTTGTGGAGGATTCTATTCAACCATTGCTTTCATGTACTAAGGAGATATCTGTTAGCTCCAAAGACATGTATGATACTTTGCTTCCTCTTTTTACAGGTGGACAGTCTAGTGCTGGTCCTAATGAGGCAACTTCTCAGCCTTTGCAGGTTTCATGTGATGATTTAGATCATTCCATTTCTGATGCAGATTTACATGATGCACTTATTGATGAGAGAGCTGATATTGAGCAGGCAAGAACTATGCCAAAATGGCTGGTGCAGACCTTGCGTGATAGCAAATTAGATGCACCTCTGTCATATCGTACTCGATCAGGCTCTCATAGTGCCTCTTTTGCATCAGATTGCTATGCTATGGCTGCATCTAGTCTATGTGATGAGACTGAGCCTGTTTCGTTTGATGAAGCACAAAATTCAGAAAATTGGATGGCTGCTATGCAATCTGAATATGATGCAATAATGAAGAATGGTACTTGGTCTTTATGTGACTTGCCTCCTGGCAAGAAGGCCATTGGCACTAAGTGGGTATACAAGCTGAAGCGTAAGCCTGATGGTATAGTTGACAGGTATAAGGCTAGGCTTGTTGCAAAGGGTTATGCACTGAAAGAGGCATTGATTTTGATGAGACCTTTGCACCTACATGTCGTATGACTACTGTTCGAAGCATCTGTGCACTTGTAGCCCATCATGGTTGGAATGTACATCAGTTGGACATTAAAACAACATTTCTGAATGGTGACTTGCATGAAGAAGTGTATGTTTTTCAGCCTTGTGGCTTTGTGCAGAAAGGGCATGAAAACCAGGTGTGCAGGTTAAAGAAGGCATTATATGGTTTAAAGCAAGCACCACCTGCTTGGTATGAGAAGATACATGCCTATCTGATTGCACATGGTTTTGAGAACAGTCCAACTGAAAGCACCTTATATGTTAAGCGTGCTAATGATGTGCTTCTGATCATTGTTGTCTATGTTGACGACATGCTGCTCACTAGTCCTATTGAGAAGCATATTGCTGGTTTTAAGGCTGATTTGCATGCCTCATTTGAGATGTCTGATTTGGGGCATTTGCATCATTATTTGGGCATTCAGTTTATGCACGTTGATGGTGGAATGGCTTTGTGTCAAACGAAATATATCGACACATTATTGCAGCATTTTGGCTTTGAAGACTGTAAGCCTATTGCCACTCCTATGGAGACAGGTTTACGATTGAGTCTTCATGATGTTGGAGATGCATTTGATGTTGTTCTCTATCAGCAAGCTGTTGGATGCTTGATTTACTTATGCATTACTCGGCCAGATATTCAGTTTGCTGTCTCACAAATGAGCAGGTTTATGCATTGCTCAGGAGTCAAGCATTGGCAGGCGGTTAAGCGTATCTTTCGCTACTTGAGTGACACTCGGCTACTTGGGTTGTTTTATCCCAAGGGGGGATCAGTACAGCCAGATTTGCATGCTTTTTCTGACTCTTATTGGGCTGGTTGCTATGACACTCGTGTGTCCACTAGTGGCTTTTGCTTCATGCTTGGTAGCTCATGTATATCTTGGTTGAGCAAGAAGCAGCCTACTGTGGCCACTTCCGTTGTGAGGCTGAGTATAGGGTAGCTTTCACAGCGACTGTTGAGTGTGTGTGGCTCAGACGCCTTATGGCTGATTTGGGTGTTGGTCAGTCTTCTGCCACCACCATCTTCATTGACAGTCAGAGTCCATTGGCAGCTGTGAGGAACCCTGTGTTCCATGCTCGCACTAAGCACATTGAGGTGCATTATCATTATGTCAGGGAGAGGTTCTCTGCTGGGGAGATCAGCTTGACATATGTGCCCATGCAGGAGAACATTACAGACCTTTTCACGAAGGCTCTACCTAGGGAGAAGTTTGAAGCTTTCCGCAAAGCTTTGGGATTACTTCCTTTTGTGGAGTGATTTCCACATAGCTTGGCACTTCCTTATACATGAGTGCGAGCTACTTGTTCACCGCATCACTCCCAGGGGGGATTTGTTTATATATTTAGGTAGTGATGTGTGTGAACACTCTAGGACCCCCGGGGCACTTTTTTCCCTCTTTAGGAGGTTTTTTTCCCCTGGCTTGTATATACGCCTATTGCCCTAATGGGCTACTTATCTTTGTACATTCTGTAGTAATACATTTAGTATTGTGTGTTGTGCTCCAAGCTTTTTCTTCCTTGTGCTATTTGCGTGCTTCCGTAGACGTCTAACTCCAACAATTCTGACTACTGTTGATGGTAGTTCTTTCACATTGTCAGATGCTCTATTTGTGCCAGGGATCAAGAAAAATATGTTATCAGTTTCTACATTAGCCAAGATTGGCTTGGTTGTGAAATTTGTTGATGACAGATGTACAATTCATGATCTGTTAAATGGCGACATGATTATAGCTTCTGGCATTTTATGTCGTGGGTTGTATAAGCTCATAGACTATGAAAGATCTGTGAATGATTCAGCATGTGCAGTACATGATTCTCAGGCTATGTAAGATGCGAAGCTTTGGCATGCACACTTTGGTCATCTGAATTTTGCTAGTTTGCTACGCCTGCAAAAATGTGAAATGGTGTCCTCTTTGCCCAAACTTGAGGCACCCGGAAAACATGTATGTGAAGGCTATACTTTGGGCAAAATGCAGTGTTCCTCCTTTCCAAAAGATGGTACAGTTCGAGCTAGTTGGAAATTGCAGTTTGTTCACAGTGATGTCTATGGTCATACGCAGACACCCTCTTTTGGAAATTATCTTTACTTTGTGACTTTCATTGATGAGTTTTCGAGGCATGCATGGGTATATCCATTGAAAGCAAAGTCTGAAGTTTTTATGTGCTTCAAACAATTTTTGGTTTTGGTTGAAAATATATCAGCATGTAAAATGGGCACCCTCTGTTTTGATCGAGGGGGGAATATATGTGTTCTTATTTTAATGCACTTCTGGCTGAATGTGGGATAAAACATCTATGTACAATGTCGTATACACCTCAACAGAATTGAGCTGTTGAACAGAGGAACATGTCGCTCATGGAGATGGTGAGATGTATGGTCAAGAGTCAGGCTTTACCACATAGTTTCTAGCTTGAGGCTATCATGTGTGCATCATATGTACTTAATAGGTATCCCACTAAAGCACTGTAGTCTATCACTCCATATGAGGCTTGGCATGGTCGCAAGCCATCAGTTGCTCATCTGTGTGTTTTTGGTTGTCTGGCATATGCATTAGTGCCTGAATAACATTGCAGGAAATTGGATGATAAAGTAATAAAATATATTTTTGTTGGGTACAATTTTTGAAAGCAAAGGCTATCATCCATATCATCCACATACTAAATGCATTTTGGTTAGCCGTGATGTTGTTTTTATGGAGGATGCTATTCAGCCTTTACCTTCATGTGCGAAGGAGACATCTATTAGCTCCAAAGACATGTATGATACTTTGCTCCCTCTTTTTATAGGTGGACAATTTAGTGAAGCTCTTAATGCAGCAAATTCTCAGTCTTTGCAGGTTTCATGTGATGATTTAGATCATTCCATTTCTGATGCACATTTACATGATGCACTTGTTGATGAGAGAGTTGATATTGAGGAGGCAAAAACTATGCCAAAATGAATGGTGCAGACTTTGTGTGACAACAAATTAGATGCACCTCTATCATATCGTACTCGGTCAAGCTCTCATAATGCCCCTTTTGCATCAAATTGCTATGCTATGGTTGCCTCTAGTCTCTATGATGAGAATGATCCTGTTCTGTTTGATGAAGCACAAAATTCTGAGAATTGGATGGCTACTATGAAATCTGAATATGATGATATAATAAAGAATTGTACTTGGTCTTTATGTGACTTGCCTCTTGGCAAGAAGGCCATTGGCACTAAGTGGGTATACAAGCTGAAGTATAAGCTTGATGGAACAATTGATAGGTATAAGGCTAGGCTTGTTGCAAAGGGTTATGCGTATGAAAGAGGCATTGATTTTGATGATACCTTTGCACCTACATGCCGAATGACTACTCTTCATAGCATCTATGCACTTGCAACTCATCATGGTTGGAATGTACATCAGTTGGACATTGTGGAAGGGGAATCAAGCAAAAAGAGAAGAAGAAGAAAATCAAAGAATAAAGCTGCTCAATAAAGAATAAAGATTATCCAGAAAATGAACAACTCTCTGCCCAAAGCCCCGCAGGGGCACGCATCAGGCAACTACGCCAAAGGCTCAGGTCCTGAGGAGTGAAATTAAAGAAAGATAACAACCAGGACATTTCATGGGAGGTTGCACACAACTTCCTCATCCATTAGGAGCTGGCAGTGAAGTCGAAGAGAGAGACAGAACACATAGGACGCTTCATCGGATAAGATAACCAATTGTCTGAAGGTCTAAGGTGTCTCCTCATCCACTAGATGCGTGCGGTGAGAAGAAATGGAACAGGTCCTAGAGGATGACAAAGAAGATTCAGAAATAGGGCCTTTGAAACGTAATGCTCTCTTAAAAGAGAGTAGAGGTCAGCAAATCAAGGCGTGCGGTGGCAGAAGGGAAACAGGCTCAAGACAAAACAATGAGGGAAATTATGTAGGTGACAAGGACGGATCAAGGCCAAGAAGTATCCATGAAGAAGTGCAAGAAGATATTTGGCAAGTAATGATCCTTCCACTGATAGCGTGCCTGGCTGCCCGACTTGATACATCAACCTAGATTTGTGATGTACGGAATACCAAGGGGAAAACAGAAGCAAAGGACATACCTTGGATAAAATAACAAATTGCCTGACAGTCCTTATTGCTTCTTCGACCACTGGGTGCGTGTATTCAAAAGTCTTAGACAAGCTATAAACGAGAAGCAAAAGCTTGTCAAGGGACGACAAAGACAAAGAGGGGGAGAGTGTTGCAGAGCAAAGAGGCACGAAAGGGGAGCCCCAAAATTTTCAAAGTAATGGGCATATTTTTCTTCTTCAGAGCCTTAGGAAATTCCCTCAAGCCATGTAAATGCACTAGAGGAGTCCTCTAGATGCATAGTCTCAAACCATTGTAATATATTCCTTGTAAAATAGTAGGAGAATGGAGATTAGTCAATAAAGTGCCGGTCACTTGTGTGAAAGGACCATTTTTTAGGGCACATGTATATAAGTCACTTGGTGACTCTTTGTAAGGAATTTTTGCCATTGTGAAGAAGGAGAGCTCCTGATTTTCGAATTTGCTTCTTTCTTGCAGATTTTCATCTTCTCTTTGATCTTCTATGTGTGTGTGTAATGCATGGAATGTGTGTGTAAGACCGTTATCTACCCCTCCCCATCATTTTGGAGCTACTGTAGTGTGTGTGTGAGCTAGTACGAGTTGTGGAGTGAGTGTGTGTGTTTCTTGCCATTCACTGTTTTGGTCATAACTTGAAGCACGATTGTCAGAATCAAGTGAAATTATGTCCAATAGAAGCGTCTTGTCGAGAGCTTCAAAATCAACCCAATATTGGCCATATTTGGAGTTTGGAGCTGGGAGAAATCCTAGATTTAGTGAAAACTGCTATAAGTGGTATCACAGCAGACACACTTTCAGTAGTTAAGAGAGTTAGAGGGATAGATAAGTCTTTTCTCATGCATAAGAGTTGCATCACTTCATTTTCCATCATGTATGCACAGGTCCTCATACGTTTGGTTAGGTCAGTTCGTCGGATTGACAAATAAGCGTGTGTCAATTCCCCACTATACACACTTGTGTGGCAAACGAGGTTTAGTCTCCTTGGCACAAGTCCCTAAGGCTTTGTGACTTAGGTACACACGTTTTTGGTGCTATTGCCGGGGAACACACTCAACCAAGGTGCCTTCGTGATGGTTATAGCTCTAGAGTGACGAAAGCGTACTTGTAGGAGTGAATTCACTCAGTGGCAAGTAGTCCAACGCTTCAACACTTGTTACTTCACATCCCGGAGGTGTGTGTAATGAGTTTTTAGGTTTAGGGTTTGGAGAGAGAGAGAGGAGAAAGAGTTAGGGTTATGCTAGGAAGAGAAGTGGAATAGGAGCAAGTCAAAATCATCAAGAAAATCCCAAAAAAATTGTCAAGTTAGTGTAGTACATGCCTCAGTCACCAAAAACTATAAAAACCAAAAAAATGGTAGTCATTTCTCACTTGCTCAGTGTTGGTATCGTCTGGAACCAGCAACCGGTATCACCTGAGTGGTATCGTGCATTTCAAGCCTCCAAATCTATTTAGTGAGCTCAAGGCCTAAGCATAACCACCTCAAGGTAAGCTACATGCAAATATTAATCTCAAAAAGTTTAAAAAAATGCACTTACACGTGATTAAAGGCCCGGACGGTATCGCGGGGTGGGACAAAGTGATTGGAGGAGTGCTATTTGTGAAAGAGGGGTGAGAGAAGAGCCAGGGGGTGAAAAAATTTTTGAATTTAGAGGTTATTTGACTGGAGTATCGCGGTCGGTTGAGTTTTTGGTATCGCGATACCAAAAATTCCCTTGTATCACGATACTCGCCGAAGTATCGTATCGTCGGTTACCAGCTGTGGTATCACGATACCATTTCTGGTATCGTATCTCTTAGTTGGTATCGCGATCGTGAGTTGCCTAGTGATATCGTATCGCGGTCCACTGTGGTATCGTATCGTGCAAGTTTGCAGTATCGTATCGTGACTTGCACTAGTATCGTATCGTGCAGTTCCATGGTATCGTATCGCCAGCTACACTGGTATCGTATCGCGTGACTTTCTAGTATCGTATCATGCAATACTCAGGTATCGTATCGTGTCAAATTTCAGTATCGTATCGCGACTAATTTTGGTATCGTATCGTCCTAAGAATCGGTATCGTATCGTGCACCAAGGATAATATCGCCGACTTTTGTGGTATCGTATCGTGCAATTCTTAGTATCGTATCGTGCAAAGTTGCAGTATTGTATCATGACTTGCATTGGTATCGTATCGTTAGAATTCCCGGTATCGTATCGCATTGTGCAGAGATATCGTATCGCCTATTGCTTTTAGTATCGTATCGTCTAGTCATCTGGTATTATATCGTCGATTCCCCTAGTATCGTATTGTGAACATATTTGGTATCGTATCGTGTCCTGAAGTGGTATCGTATCGTCGACAGCTTGGTATCACCTAGTGCAGTATTGCCAAGGTTTTATCGTCCAGAACACTTTGAGCATTTTCAAGGGTGAAATTGAGGCATTTGAGGATCCACTTAAGGAGAGTTTTAGAGGTCAAGAGAGCCCCAAGAGGGTGAATGAACTTGAGGTCAGGAAGGGTTCTAAGTAGCCAGAGAAGTGTCATATCATTCGTAGGAAGTACCGCTCAAGTCAGTCACCGCTCTGTCTATTCAGATACCTAGTGAATCGGAGGAGGAGATACCCATGGCTTCAGAAGACATGCAAGGTCAAGTTCCCGGGAGAAACTTCATGACCACTGTAGAAGGAGAATACCGCACTTCTTTGCAGTACGTTTCTACTAATGCCCAAGAGATCCCCATCTACCTGGACAGCTTAAATAGATCAGTTGTTAGGATGGTGACCTCCATCAATGCCACCATCGTGCCCAGACCAGCTGTCAAGTATGAAGGAGGATTCTATATGGACAAGTTGGGTCATGTCTATGTGGTGACAGAACACCCAGAACTGATCAATGAGAGAGGTGAATTGGAAGAACAAGAACAATCAGGAAGACCAAACCCTGGAGAGTTGGTAACTACTCCTAGAGGCAAGTCAATAGTGACGCGAGTCTTAAGAGGAGACTTGATACCTCAAGATGACTACTTACTGGAAGTCTATTTGATCCATGGATCAGACTTGTTACTTCAAACTGACTCACTGACTCAAGGAAGAGAAGAAAGTACGATGACGTTTTATGAGCTAAAGGATCCGGAAGACGAGTCTAGAGTAACCTACCTAGACAAGAACCAAAGAAGGTATTGGCTGGTGGATGCCATAGACCGAGCTCGACTGAAATACATGGGATTGCCTGTATTCCCTCAACGAGAACAGGCAACCATCTCTCAGAACCCCTTCGGAACACAACAAGAGGCAGAGCATACAATGTCGGGACAAACAAGCCAACGGAGTGTTCCAAACCGAACTCATGTACAATTCGCAACACTCGAAGTGCAAACACACAATCAGACCCACCCTGGAGTAGGTAATCACTACCGGTCACCAGCAAGGCCATGACCACCAATAGGAGTGCAGCCCGGGATACCCCCAATTAGACCAGCAATCCCCGCCTTCCCTGTAATGCCCAAACAGCCAGAACCAATGAGAAGATTAAGACCTATTCAGGTGGCCAAATGCGTAAGGAATCATTATGATGGATTGGGAGAACCTTACGGCCACATTGCTGAATTTAAACAAGTTTTAAGAGCTGAACAAGTAGACGACTTCTTGTGCAGTATGAGTCTTTTGGACTCACCCTCATAGGAACGGCTTTGACTTGGTTCCAACCTCTAGATCCCAATCAATTTGGAAATATGGAGCAATTCTTTCAAGAATTTATAGGAGAGGTCACTAAGAGAGGGATTAAACACAATTCATCATCTTCAATCCATGGTTTTAAACAAAACCCTAATGAAACTGTGAAAACAGCTGCCCGAAGATTCAACCAGTATGTGGATAGATGTCCGGTAGCAGAAAGACCTACGCAACAAAAAATGATATCATTATTTTTGGATGGATTAACAAACGGAACTCTGAGAACATTAGTCTACGTGAAGAGGCTATAGACATTGAGTGAATGCCTCCAAGAGTGTATAGATCTTGAGGACAACCTAGCAGATGATCTCAAAAGTACAACCAGCCCTCCTAAACCAGAAGATACTCGAAACACAGTCACATCCAATTCTAGTAATGTAGAAGAATTAGCAGAGCTGGTAGCGAAGAAATTAGGAGTCCAAAGACAAAGAAATTATCAACACCCAGCCCTAAGAATGCCCATGTTGTGAAGATGTAGCTCATGTGGAGGTGATCACCCCACTCACATGTACGTTTGAGGAGGAACAGGTGTACCTCATACGTACCCTTATAATAGACAGCCCCATCAAGGAGCTACTTTGTATTGTCACATAGAACAAAACTACACCAATCACACCATGGAGAATTGCCCATTCAATAGGCATACATGGCCTCTACAACCACCTTAGTATCGGCCTTATGGATACCCACCTAGAGAACCAGGCAAAGAGATGCCCAGGTACAATCCCTACCCAACACCGGAAGGAGCACCTAGGTTATACGAGCAAGCACAATATCCACAACCCCAACCAGTGTTAGGACCACAACTGTCACAACCCCAACAGTGTTACCGGTTAAGTACGCTCAACCAGAGGAAAACCTAGAAAGAGCCATCGTGCTAGCATCACCTATGACCAGCTTGGAGTCGACAAACCCAGGTTACGAGCCATCTCAGGGGGAGTACTATCCCTATGACGCTAACATGTCTGAGTACGAACAAACTTATGATCCACACTACTACGGGTACGAAGGGTATGACAATGTCTATGGACCAGAGGTGGCGACACTAATGTACACCACACCTAAGGCTCAGGCACCCTTAAGACCACCCCTCCGACCACCTGTGCCAAGAGGACCTTGTTATAGATGCGGAGGAGACCATTTTATCAGAGAATGCACTCGGCCTTACAACTCACCACCTCCTAGGACTTGGGAAGGATATTGCAGTGATTGTGGAAAGGAACATCTCTTTCGTGATTGCCCAAAAAACCCCAACAAGGCTCAAGACACTGCACCTATTAATGTAATCGAAGTGATAGAAGCACCAGGAAGTGATAAGGAATAGACGATACCATTAAAGGCCATTACACGAGCACAAACGAAAGAACGAGAAGGAAAACAACCGGATCCGGAACAAGAAAACAATAGAACCTTAAACCCCAAAATTCAAATAGTGGAAGATTCAGAGGACCCACATGAGAATACCCAAAACATGAAAACAAAAAAATGGAAGGAAAGAAGAGAAAAACTCAAAGAAAAATGGATGAAAAACAAAAGTCAAGAAAATAAGAAACATACAAGAAGCATTAAGAAGCCTAAAGAACCAGAGATTCGGGAAGAAGTTTCCATTCCACCACCTATCCAAGAATCAGAGAAACCAGGATCAATTCTAGCCGACCCAAAACCGGATGATCTGGACATGTGGTTGAAAGCGTACCAAGCTAGAATTAAGACTAGACCGAATGTGGAACAACATGAAAAGCTTTACCCACAAGGAGAGTTAGAAAAAGAGAGGCTTGCTATATGTAGAAAACTCATAGAGGTAGCACAAGAAACCCTAGAAAAGACCATCCCAGCCCTCCTCGAGACAAGGATAGCGGAGGATCAATACAAGGATTGTGTTAAAGCCAAGGACAAAGAACCTAAAGAGAAGAATGAAAAATGTGAGCTAGTGAAAACCCAGGACGAACCTATGTCAACAATACCAGATTTAGAGGTTGACTGGCCAAAAGAATTATGGAATAGAATCTGAGAAGAACAATGGAAGAGGAATGGAGTGACTAAACCTCCCTTTGAGTAATTAGATGTGGAAGTTTATCAACCAAGTCCCAACATGGAAGAAGTATATGAGGAAGTATCGAGACTAGACTGAAATAGGGAAGAAGCTCAGAGCATTTCGACCCTACCAAATTACATGGGAGAGTACGAAAAAGAATCCATGATCTTTCGAGCACCCATGGTACGAGGAAAAGGAAAAGGAATCTCAGATAAGAGTTCACACAACTTAACAGAACTAAAGAAGGCCAAAGTACAATGCCACTTTACTGTGGAAGAACTACTTCATGTTAAACCACACCTATGGAAACAAGTAGCAGGACAATTGGAGTTAAATTAGGAGAAGAATGAGAAGGAAAACAAGGGAAAGGAAAGCCACCTAACGTACAAATCCTTGTGGATAAGATTAGAGAATTTAGTGAAAGAGATGAAGTTAACACGTGTCTACCTATCACTTACAATGGCTATATGACCAAAGCCATATTAGACACGGGAGCAGGAGTAGGTATTGCGACCAAAGAAATTTTGGAGAAATGGGGAAAGCCTGCCTTACGACCCACTCACATGAAGCTCCAGTTAGCAGATGGTCATGTTGAAAAACCATTAGGAATATTGGAAAAGATCAAACTAACCACCTGTGGAGTTGAATTTGAACATACCCTAGTTATCTATCAATTTGGAAAAGCAAACAATTACGAGATGATATTAGGATGACCCTTTATGAGACAACTTAGGGTACTACAAGATTGGGACGAGACTCTTTATACCTTCAACATCAAGGAAATACCACTAAGATAAACTTGCATACGTTTGCATATCGAGATGTACCCCCACTACAATGGAATCCCATACACAACGAAGAGGATGATTTGTCTATCCATAGTGCTGGATCAAGCGATCAATCATGGATGCATGAGGACGCCCAATTATGGATGTGTAAGGAAGCCAAGAAAGAGGATAATACAAGGCAGTTGTGGCCAATAGGACATCTTAATTACCGACCCATAGAAGATCCAATGTACATGCCTCAAATCTTTCCTGATGAAACGTTTGAACCACATGGGTGGATGGAAATCTTAGCAACCTTGGATGTATGTGTGAATGAAGAACTTCTGACAATGAATGAATGTGTGGATGAAGAAGGCTATGACGTAAATTTGTACATGGTTGTCCTTCAAGAAGTAGAAGCAAGGGAAATTTTAGAAAAGGAGTGGAAAGAAGAATACGAGAGCATAGAGATGGAACCAGAATTTGATTTAGAAGAACGTTACTTAGAAGCTATTTGAACCAAGAATAAGCAGGGAATGACAAAGTGTTAGCAATAGAAGCAGCCCCCATAGTACCAAAGAAGGAGGAAAGTGTGAGTAAAATCGAACCAAATCCTGAACTTTTTGAGGTTCCGGAGCATTTTAAAAGGTACGAAGTAGAAGAGAGAAAAATAGCCATTCAAATGCCTAAGAGAGAAGCAAGAGAAGGAGAAGCGTGCGACAATAAGGAACAAACAAAAAAGATCATAGTAACGGTGGAAGATGGAGAAGCAAGATGTACATACATAGGAAAAGACGTGTCGACCGAGGAGGAAGAGGAGTTAATACAGTTGATCTGGGAATATCGAGATGTGTTTGCTTGGACCTACAAGGATCTCAAGGGTGTAGAACCCTCCATTTGTTCCCATAGAATACCAATGACATCGGAGGCAAAACCATCAAAACAACGCCCTTACACCTATAATGAGGTCTATGCTGCAAAAATAAAAGAAGAAATAGACAAGCTACTAGCTGCTGGATTCATCAATGAGATAGAACATACTGAATGGGTATCACCACTAGTGGTTGTGCCTAAGAAGAATGGAAAACTCAGATCAGGTGAATGCAGCCACTATCCGTGATAGCTACCCATTACCCATCACTGACCATCTATTGGAAAGGGTTGCGGGAAAGGAAGTCTACAACTTCTTAGATGGATTCTCAGGGTACAACCAAGTAGCCATTGCTACTGAGGATCAACATAAGACCGCATTCGTGATTGAATGGGGAGTCTATGCTTTCCGAGTGATGCCTTTTGGACTCACTAACACACCTGCTACTTTCCAGAGATTGATGTATCATGTTTTCAAAGAATTCCTGAAGAAGAGTATGGAAGTGTATGTAGATGACCTATGTACATATTCAAACCAAAGGCAAGATCACATTCCTGAATTGTGGAAGATATTTGATAAATGCCGACAATATAGAGTCTGCTTGAACCCCGAAAAGTGTGTCTTCATGGTAAGACAAGGGAAGATTTTAGGACACATAGTGTCTAGGAACGGAATATCTACAGATGAAGACAAGATTAAGGTCATTTTGGAACTTCCTAGACCGAAGAATGCAAAAGAAGTGCAAGCATTTATGGGACATTGTGGATACTATCGTCGATTTATCCACATGTACGTCATAATTGCCAAACCCTTGTATGGACTGCTGACACAATTCACGTGGACTGATGAATGCGAGAAGGCATTTAACGAGCTAAAAAGGCGACTTAGCACGGCCCCAATTCCGAAAACACCAAATTGGAACAAGCCTTTTCATATTCATGTGGACGCTTCAAATTATGCAATAGGATGCATCTTAGCCCAGCCGACAGACAAAGGAAAGTTAGATCACCCAATTGCCTATGCGAGTAGACAACTAAATCAAGCTGAAAGGAACTATACAACTATAGAGCGAGAGGGATTGGGAATGGTCTATGCAGTGAAAAAATTTAGACACTATCTCTTAGCCAACGAGTTCAAGTTCTTCATAGACCATCAAGCCTTATTATACCTAGTCAATAAGCCTTGTAGCACGCGAAGACTTGTGAGATGGTTTCTGCTATTGATGGAGTTCGACTTTGAAGTAATAGTGAAAAAGGGAAATACCCATATAAGAGCAGATCATCTCTTGAGGTTAACACATGGAGAACCACCAAGTGGAGTACTAGATGATTTGCCAGACACTTAACTGTTTAATTTGGAAGTGTGTCCAAAGTGGGCAGAGAAACTAATTCCGATACTCACTCATGGCCCACAACACTCAATCAATAAAGAGAGTAAAAAGTAAATTCTGCAATCAAGGAATTTGCATATTATTGCAGGAAGTGTGTACCATAAGGAACCCAACGGTGCATTATGTAGATGTGTTGAGGAAGACGAACAAATAAAGTTGATTAGACAAGTGCATGTAAACAAATGGAGGACGCACAAAGGAATTCACGGAACCCTAAGATAATTAAAGCGACTAGGAGTATACTGGCCTGATATGCCTAAAGATGTCCATGATTATGTCAGTAATTGTGCAGAATGCCAGGAGACCATCCCAGAGGATCATACATCCTTACCTTTCTCTACAATAGCACCCAAATGGAGTGAAACCTTAGTGAAATTCCTAAAGACAAGAGAACATGAGGAAGGAATTAGCTTGGCAAGGAAGGGATCCCTAGAGGAAATGAACAAGGATTATGTAATCATGGGAAGACAATTGTTCAAGAGGGGAAAAGTTAATCAGTTACGGTTGCGCGTGCACGAAGGAGAATACTTACCCATATTAGAGATGGCACACACAGGTGCGGCAGGAGGTCATTTCTCAACCGAGAGAACTATAAAAATGATCCTCTTTGCGGGCTTGTGGTGGCCAACTTTACATATGGATGCGAAAACCTATGTACAAAGTTGTGAGACATGCCAAAGGGCCAAATACCTGATTTGGAGAGATGACATGCCATTGAGACCTATGGTCTGCGCTAGAGCATTTTCCAAATGGGGTATAGATTTCATAGGAGCCATTAATCCACCAGCCAAAGGGTCACATGCCGAATATATCATAGTAGCCACATATTATTTGACAAAATGGGTGGAGGCAAAGGCTACTAGAAAGAACGATTCTCAAACCACTGCTAAGTTTCTTTTTGAGCATATATTCACTCGTTTTAGATTACCAATCAAGATTGTGAGTGACCGAGGAACACATTTCATTAATGAAGTGATAGAGTCTTTAATGAATGAGTTCTTAATGATCCATAAAAAATCAGCCCCATACCACCCTCAAGCCAATGGCCGGAAAGTTCCAATAAGGTGTTATGTACAGTATTGACAAAGATGGTCAATAGTGGAAGGTCAGACTGGGACAAACAATTGCATCATGCAATTTGGGCCTTCCGAGTCACTTACAAGACTGCCATTGGAACCACCCCATTCAATCTACTGTACCAACAGAACGCTATCGTGCCGATCGATTTTTTAGTGCCCACTTTGAGAGTAGCCCAACAGTATGAGTGGACAGGACATGAATTATCCAAGCAACTGGACCAAATTGAGAAACTACATGAGACTAGAATACAAGCGGTTGCAGGGAGGCGTTCCTCCTTTCCAAAAGATGGTTTAGTTCGAGCTACTAAAAAATTGCAGCTTATTCATAATGATGTTTGTGGTCCTATGCAGACACCCTCTTTTCAAAATTATCTTTACTTCATGACTTTCATTGATGATTTTTCTAGGCATGCATGGGTATATCCATTGAAAGCAAATTCAAACAATTTTTGATTTTGGCTAAAAATTTGTCAACATGTGAAATGGGCACCCTCCATCCTGATCAAGGGGGGGAATATATGTCTTCTGACTTTAACGCATTTTGGGATGAACATGGGATAAAACATTAGTGTACAATACCATATACACCTCAATAGAATGGAGTTGCTTAACGGAAGAACATGTCACTCATGGAGATGGCAAGGTGTATGGTCAAGAGTCAGGCTTTACCACATAGTTTCTAGCTTGTGGCTGTCATGTGTGCAACAAATGTACTTAACAGATGTCCCACTAAAGCACTACAGTCTATCACTCCATATGAGTCTTGGCATGGTCGCAAGCCATCGGTTGCTCATCTGTCTGTTTTTGGTTGTCTGGCATATGCATTAGTGCCTGAACAACATCGCAAGAAATTGGATGATAAAGCAGTAAAATGCATTTTTGTTGGGTACAGTTCTAAAAGCAAAGGCTATTGTCTGTATCATCCATAGACTAAACGCAGTTTGGTTAGCCATGATGTTGTTTCTGTGGAAGATGCTATTCAGCCATTACTTTCATGTACTAAGGAGACATTTGTTAGCTCCAAAGACATGTATGATACTTTGTTGCCTCTTTTTATAGGTGGAAGTCTAGTGTTGGTCCTAATGAGGCAACTTCTCAACCTTTGTAGGTTTCATGTGATGATGCAGATCATTCCATTTTTTATCCAGATTTAGATGATGCACTTCTTGATGAGAGACCTGATATTGAGGAGGCAAAAACTATGCCAAAATGGTTGGTGCAGACTTTGCATCACAACAAATTAAATGCACCTCTGTCATATCGTACTCATTCAAGCTCTCACAGTGCCTCTTTTGCATTAGATTGCTATGCTATGGCTACCTCTAGTCTCTGTGATGGGAATGACCCTGTTTGGTTTGATGAAGCACAAAATTCAAAAAATTGGATGATTGCTATGCAATCAGAATATGATGCTATCACAAAAAATGGTACCTGGTCTTTATGTGACTTGCCTCCTTGCAAGCAGGCCATTGGCACTAAGTGGGTATATAAGCTAAAGCATAAGCCTGATGGAACAATTGACAAGTATAAGGCTAGGCTTGTTGCAAAGGGTTATGCACAGGAACGAGGCATTGATTTTGATGAGACCTTTGCACCTACATGCCGAATGAATATTGTTCGTAGCATCTATGCACTTGCAACTCACCATGGTTGGAATGTACATCAGTTGGACATTAAAACATCTTTTTTGAATGGTGCCTTGCATGAAGAAGTGTATGTTTTTCAGCCCCGTGGCTTTGTGCAAAAAGGACATGAAAACCAAGTGTGCAGGTTGAAGAAGGCATTATATGGTTTAAAGCAAGCACCATGTGCTTGGTACAAGAAGATACATGCCTATCTAATTGCACATGGTTTTGAGAATAGTCCAATTGAAATCACTTTATATGTTAAGCATGCTAATGATGTGCTTCTGATCATTGTTGTGTATGTTGATGACACGCTTCTCACTGTTCCTCATGACAAGCATATTGTTGATTTTAAGGCTCATTTGCATGCCTCATTTGAGATGTCTGATTTGGGGCATTTGCATCATTATTTGGGCATTTAGTTTATGCAAGTTGATGGTGGAATGGCTTTGTGTCAAATGAAATATATTCTAGGACTTGATTTGCCATAAATCCTCACCAAATAATTTGTGGAAAGATTCTCCTAAGAATTCATAATTGGAAGTGTTTCCACATATGCACTTTTACAAGGAGTAAAAATCAATCTTTTATAAGGGATCATTCATGTGCTAATACATGAATGAACATATGATCTTTAGGATAAGTGATCAAGCATTTAGGCTTGGATTAATTACACCAACAACTCCCCCTCAAGCCGAACATGCTTGAGCTTTAACTCTCTTTAATCTCTTGCAATCCAATCATCATCTTGAACCTATTCAATTTAGTTCCATCCAAGGATTTAGTTAGAATATTTGCACATTGCAAGTTTGTTGATACATAGGACAATTGTATGTCCTTGCTAAGTAGCTTCTCTCTCACATAATGATAATGCACTTCAATGTGCTTAGTCCTTGCATGATATATAGGATTAGTAGCCAAATTTAGTGAGCTTGTATTATCTCCAAAGATCATTGGAGTGTATGTATGTAGCCCCAAGTCTGAGTAGAGTAGCTTTAACCACATTGCCTCTTATGTTGCATTTGCTAGGCCCCTATATTCAGCTTCAATTGATGACAATGCCACAGTTGATTGTTTCTTTGATGACCATGAAATCAAGTTAGACCTTGCAAAAGATAAGTAGCTAGAGGTGCTCCTATCATCTTTTGAGCCAGCCCAATCTGTATCAGAGTATATCTTGATATCCAAGTCAGATGTAAATGGATAAAATAGCCCTTCATTTATGGTACCCTTAAAGTACTTTAAGATCCTTTTGGCAGCTTCCATGTGAGGTTTTCTTGGATTATGCATGAATTGACTCAATGTATTCACCCCATAGCATATATCCACTCTTGTTAGGGTTGCATAATTGAGATTCCCAACAAGACTTTGATAACATGTAATGTCTTCAAGCAGCTCTCCTTCATGAGCACTGAGCTTGTAATTCAATTCCATGGGTGTACCTGCAATTTTTTCATTTTCTATTTTGAACTTAACTAGTATATCATGGACGTACTTTCTCTGAGTAATGAAAACACTAGAATCTATATAGACAATCTCTAGAATAAGAAAGTATGTAAGAATCCAAGATCATTGATCTTGAACTCCTCCTTCATCTGGGTTTTAATCTTTTTGATGCCATTGGCATCATTTTTTGTAATGATAATTTCATCTACATAAACACAGATAAATAACCTCTGAATTAGTCTTCTTAATGAACAATGAAGAATCTGCCTTGCTTGCAAAAAAACTTTGGTCCTGCAAGTATGTGACCAGCCTATGGTTCCAAGCTCTAGGAGCTTGCTTTAAACCATACATTGCCTTCCTTAATTTACATACGCAATCAGGTTTGTCTTTGTATTCATTTCTTAGTGGTTGAGCCATGTAGACATCTTCAGAGATCCACCCATTAATGAATGCGTTTTTAACATCTAATTGGTACAAGTTCCAATTCTTTGAAGTAGCAATACTTACTAAAACTTTGATGGTTGGCATCTTGGCTATAGGTGAGAAGGTCTCCTTATAATCCACTCCATGGGTTTGAGCAAACCCCTTTGCTACTAGCCTTGCTTTATACCTGTTTATTGTGCCATCTGAATTCTTTTTCACTTTGTAAATCCACTTGGATCCTATTACCTTCATGAATGGTTTTTGGGAACCAAATCCCAAGTGCTATTCTCTTGAAGAGCTTCAATTTCTTCTTGCATAGCTTTTATCCGTTGTTCTTTCTTGTTGGCTTCTTCAAATGAAGAAGCTTCCTCTGACATAAAGTCTTTTGCTATGTATATAGAATGCTTGGTGACTAGTGATGTGTCATAGCTATACCTTGTAGGTTTCTTGCTTTCCCTTTGAGATCTTCTAAGTGCTTGATTTGATGACTCTGGACTATCTTCCAATTTGTTGAACTTTTCTATGCCCTTTGACTTCCAAGCTTTGAAATCAATTTTTTCTTCATCTTCTGAGTTGACATCCTCTGATGTATGTGGTTCTTCTTTGGTTAGATTTGAAAAATCGTTCTCCAAATCATAGGGTAGCTTTCTTTTCCTGCAATCATCCTCAAACCAAGAGTTATTTTCATCAAAAACCACATCCCTACTAAATATAAATCCTTTGTTAGTGGGATTATATAACCTATATCCTTTCTGATTCGGATCATAGCCAATAAATATGCATTTTTGAGCTTTTGGATCAAGTTTTCCCCTAATATATGAGCGTATGTGTGCATAAAAATGCACCCAAAGATCTTACAATGATCTAAAGAAGGTCTCCTAACATTCCATGCCTCATAAGGTGTCATCCCATCCAGAAACTTGGATGGAAGCCTATTGATTAGGTAAGTGGCTGTGGAAATAGCCTCTACCCATACATAATTAGGGAGTTTTTTCTCATTCAACATTGATCTTGCAGTCTCTACTATTAGTCTATTTCTTCTCTTTGCCACACCATTTTTCAGGAGTGTACCTTGCTGTAATCTCTCTCTTTATGCCTCTATCTTGAAAGAAGGAGTCAAACTCATGCGAGAAGTACTCACCACCTCCATCAGATTTGATCCTCTTCAAACTTTTACCTATTTGATTCTCAACCAATGCCAAATACTTCTTGAAGACTTCATCTTTATGCATCATAAAATAAAGTATTGTCCACCCACTATAGTCATCTATGAATGAAACATAATACCTTGACCCTAAAATTGATGGCTCTTTGCTAGGACCCCACACATCTATGTGTACAAGATCCAAGTAGTCTTCATACATGTATCCTCTTTTGTTGAATGGTTTCCTATGTGACGTGCCAAATTGGCATGCTCCACATTTGTAAATCATGTGCTGTTGGGACACATTTGGGATTCCAAGCACACTTTGATCCTTGCATATTTGCTTCAATGTCCTTTCACCTATATGTCCTAGTCTCTTATGCCATATCTTCAATTCAGATAGGTTTTGGTCCTTATAATTGAAAAGAGCAATATTTCGTGTATCTTCAACTTCAAGGGTAAACAGTCTACCAGATTTCTCACCTTTTGCAATCCTCTTGAAGCCTTGTTGAGGGTCCTCCACATATGCTCCATGCCTTGTGAATTTAACCTATAAAATCTTCTCAACAATTTGTCCAACACTGATTAGATTCTTGGCTATTGTTGGCACATACAATACCTTGCTTAGAAGATTCATGTTACCATCAGATGCTTTGACATTTCCAATCTTCTATACTGAGTGCCTAGTGTCATCACCTGTTTGAACTTCATGCTTTCCTTTTGGTTCTTCAAGGTCAGACAATAATGCTACATTTCCTGCTACATGATTGGAGCAACCAGAATCAATATAGAATAGGTACTCATAATATTTACCTTGCTTGGTTGTCATATTCATGAGTAATAGGGAATCCTCTTGATCATATGTGTAGTTGTTATAGTCTCTCCTTCCTCTGAAGCCTCCTTGATAGTGGTGTTTTGTCCCACATTCAGCCAGAAATGCATTAAAATCAGAAGACATATATTCCCCCCCTCGATCAGAACGGAGGGTGCTCATTTTACATGCTGACAGATTTTCAGCCAAAACCAAAAATTGTTTGAAGCACATGAACACTTCGGACTTTGCTTTGAGTGGATATACCCATGCATGCCTGGAAAAATCATCAATGAAAGTCACAAAGTAAAGGTAATTTCCAAAAGAGGGTGTCTGCATATGACCACAAACATCACTATGTACAAGCTGCAATTTCTGTGTAGCCCAAACTGAACCATCTTTTGGAAAGGAGGAACGCTGCATTTTGCCCAAAATACATCCTTCACAAACATGTTTTCCAGGTGCCTCAAGTTTGGGCAAAGAGGACATCATTTCAGATTTCTGCAGGCATAGCAAACTAGCAAAATTCAGATGACCAAAGCGTCCATGCCAAAGCTTTGCATCTGACATAGCTGAGAATCATTTACTGCACATGCCAAATCATTTTCAGATCTTTCATAGTCTATGAGCTTATACAGCCCACGACATAAAATGCCAGAAGCAATAATCACATCACCATTTGACAGATCATGAATTGTACACCTGTCATCAACAAATTTCACAACCAAGCCAATCTTGGCTAATGCAAAAACTGATAACAGGTTCTTTTTGATCCCTGGCACAAATAAAGCATCTGACAAAGTGAAAGAACTACCATCAGCAGTAGTCAAAATGATCTTACCAACTCCCATAACAGGATAAGAGGAGTTGTTGGCACATGTAACAGTATTCCCTGTAGGGGCAGGCTTGAGTGAAGAGAAGAAACTGCGCTGCGAGGTAATATGTTTGGTCGCCCCACTATCAAAATACCAAACATCTGAGTCTACTGCAGACATGCACTGCTCATGAGAAGATGGGTCAAAACTGCAGACAGTAGTAAACACCCATTCTTCTTCCTGCACAAGATTTGCAGACTCTGTTTTTGGTGTAGAGGCCTCTGCAACATTCATTCCAGCCTCTTTCTTCTTTGCCTCTTTAGCAGCCAGTTTTGGACAGTTCTTTATAATATGATCATTCCCTTTATAGTACTTACAAAACAATTTCTGCTTTTCTGATTTCTTCTCATCTTTATCTTCCTTCTTCGAATATGCAGAATTAGCAGATTTCTGCTTACTAGTTGAAGAGCTCCATTTTCCTTTGCCCTTCTGACTAGCCAGGAAAGCTTGATCTGCAACTCGTATAATGGACCTGTTTTGCCTGGACTGATCTTCCTGCAATAGAACAGAGACTAACTCCTCAAATGATAAGGGATTTGGATTGCCTTTCATCATCAACCGAAGAGTAGAAGCAAAACTCTGATATGAATCAGGAAGACCATTCAGAACGGTCTGCACAAGTGAGCTATCTGGTATAACCTCATCAGCAGAAATCAATTGTTCCTTCAAGTCTTTGATCTTCGTTAGGAAACTGTCCATAGAATCACCTTCATTCATGTGCTCACTCTCCAACTATTTTCGGAGGTAAGCAACACGAGCCTCATTCCTAGCTTGGTACAATGTGGTAAGTGTATCCCAAGCATCCTTAGCTGTTCTGCAAGAGCAAATGTGAGGAATAATGGCATGTTTGACAGACAAAGCTATCAATGCATGTGCTTGGGCATCTCTGCCATCCTAGCCAATCTACTCTGCAGTAGGTGCAGTAGAAACAGCAGCATGAACAGGAATATGCGGAATATCATCTTCGACACCATCTTCGTAAGCTCTAGCACCTGTATTTGCAATACCTATAGTCAAAGGTGTAACAAGACGTCTTTCAATACCCTGCACAATGTTCCACAATCCTTTTGCAACCAATACATGTCACATCATATAAGCCCATAATGGGTAGTTGGTACCATCCAACTTATCCTCAACAGCCAAGTTACAGAATACATCACTGCTTTCAGCCATGGCTAGTGACTAAAATACCTTGATGCAGAAAATTGACTGTATCTCAAAAAGTTGAACAGCACTGCCCAAACGAGTTCTGCTAGACTTGTAGAGACTTCGAGATGCTTAAACTGGCAAACAGAAACTGGTATATACCTTTGGCACAAAAAGACGAAATAGCCTGCACAAGTGCTGTGATAGTGCGTTCGGAGGCCGAAACGAGCTCAGATCGAGATTTCGGCAGCACAAAGCGAAGTTGTTTTGATCTTTGAAACACCCTGAGTATGCTCACCAAATTTCGTGTGAATCTAAGACTGCAAATGGAGGAGTGTCGACGGCGCCCTAGATGAAGCGACGACCTGCTCTGATACCAATTGTTGGAGTTAGACATCTGTAGAAGCACGCGAACAGCACAAGGAAGAAGAAGAAGCTTGGAGCATAAACACACAATACTGAATGTATTACTAGAGAATGTACAAAGATAAGTAGCCCATTAGGGCAAGAGGCGTATATACAAGCCGGGGGAAAAAACCTCCTAAAGAGGGAAAAAAGTGCCCCGACGGTCCTAGTGTGTTCACACACATCACTACCTAAATATATCAACAGATACAGAGAGGAGAAAACATAAATTCAAAATTTTGTGCTCTTGATTCTCACAATGGCAAAAGTCTCTACAAAGAGTCACAAATTGACTTATATACATGTGCCCTAAAAATGATCCTTTCACACAAGAGACCGGCACTTTATTAACTGAAAGGCTAATTTCCTACTAATTTACAAAGGTAAGCTACAATTCTCTATGGGTATGCATCTAGAGGACTCCTCTAGTGCATTTACATCGGAAAATATATTACAAAATGGTTATAATACAAGAATAATGTGTCGAAATCGGAAAAATTTTGGGGCCCCTCTTTTTCTCTGCCTCTTTACTCTTCTTAGCTCTGCAACAATTGGCCTTCCATGGAAGAAGATGTCTACAAGTTGTGTAGAGAATGCTCTGTTTGTTGTGAAAGACCACCAGTAGAGCATGCCACATTATATCATATGTCTCTCACACCGGAATGGAGTGAATCTTTAGTGACATACTTGAGGACGAAAACATTCCCTCAAGGAATGACCTTAGCAAGACAATGAAGTCTAGAGCAGGAAGCTCAAGACTATTCACTTATTGGTGACAATCTATACAAACGAGGAAGAGACGGATACCTAAGACAGTGTGTTCATGAGAGCGATTATTTGAGCATACTAGAGATTGCACGCCAAGGTGTTGCATAGGAGACCATTCATTACAGTCAGGCTAGAGCACGGCAACCCTTGCTATGAGCTCAGGGCTTTAATTGATTCAGGTGTTGCGACTAGTGTGATTAGATGGTCCCACTATAAGGACTCAGGAATAGAAATGCGACCAATTGAGGCATACCTCATAGGGATAGGAGGCATGGAAACCCCTTGCATGGGTGAGGTGGACCTTCCTATCCTCATACACGAAGTGATACGATCACTCTGTGGACCTAAATCTTTGACAAGGCTCCTTGCACATTGGAACCTTAGACCAGCAACGAGTGATGCCGCTTGACTTCCCTAACAACACTCCACCTGAGGTATGTAACCCTTGACCAGATGAACTACGGGTGACAGAGGACCGGAAGATCTTTGGCCAGATCCCTCAGCTAAGCACGCTCCTTATAAAGTCAACCCATGAGAGCTTGGTGATGGCTAGTTGCCAGAAAAAAGGATGTCAAGAGATCTTCCCTAGGTCTTACATTAGTGGCCAAGTGGAGTGCATCAAAAGCCAAATGGGCACTATACCTTGCAGTGCCCATCCTTCCACACTTACTGCAGGCTAGACTAGATCTATGATACATAATGCCACACTTCCTAATGGGCAAGTTTTGCGAGTGTTGGACCTCCCTTCTTTTCCAAAGAAGAGTTTCAACCCGACCTCTCAACCCCAACCACGAAGGAGTCAACCACGAGTGAGGAACCCAAACGGACAACCATACCAGGCGACACAAAGAAGGCAGCAATATCAACATCATAAAGTAAGCGGCATGAGACAAGTATGGGTGCCAAAAGGACAAAAAGCACCGATAGTTTTCAACAATGTAGACAATGATAAGAAGAAGTTAAGGCAGAAGTAGAGGCAGTATTCAACATCTCCTCGACCTTCTTCTACCTCGATGAAGATTCGACATATTCGAATTCCAATTTTTAGAAGGGAAATTTTTCTCACAAGAGTACGAACGTACCAGTTACCCTACCACATCCCCTGATCAACCACAAGAGTAAGTAGTCTCCAGCTCTGAAGAAGAGAGGATAGAAACTAACAATGAAGATGGTGATGATGAAGCCAGTCAGGACAGCCACAACTCTCAAGAGAATGTGCAGGATGACAAACAAGAACAACAAACCGAAGCTCAAGGTGACACAAGTACACATGAAGATGACACATTCGAAGCAACTTCCTACACTTTGGCAATCAAGAAATTATACCACACCATGCAAGTAGTCTGGGCACGCAGACAACTCTCAGAAGAAGAAAGTCAAGGAATTTTTTAATAGGAACTTGCTTCAGGAGGGTTCGAAGAAGCTTACATTCACCGATTCATAGAATTATTTAAATCGGTCAGAACCAATGAAGCCCTTTGCTATTTGCAGAGGAAACCACTACCGAAGTTTGACCCACAACGAATCCATTTGCTATCCAAATCGGGTCAGTATATTCGTGTACCCACAGATGCCCAATCTTTGCACGAGGCCAAGGAAGCATGAATTATTCCGAAAGACCCTATTGAAGAAGTGACCATAGTCATCGACTCCCCACCTCATCCTTCTACTGTAACTACCACTACCACCATTGAAGTACCCACTGCATCACCTACTCCTCTTTCACCTCCCGTCCCTCCAGTCTCTCCTGTACACCCTACCTCTCCTAGACCATCCACATTCCTCGATGATGCTCTAGCAGAAGCCCTAGTTGCCTCAACCCCACAAACTCTTCCCGCAACCCTCCCACCTATCCTTCCTTCCATAGCTCCCACCATTCCATCCAATCCATTTCTCACTCCATCCTTTCTTGCTTTTCCCATCCCTCCAATGACCTTCTCACCCGTTTCACCTCCTTGCCCCACTATATTTCCTATCTCCTCTCCTCTCCCAAGCAATACAAGAAAATCCATCTGTAAATTATTCTTCAACCTTTGTAAATCCTGTATTTACACCCACTCAAGCACCCACTATCACTCCACTCTTCACAGTCACTACACTCAACACCACATCTAGTGACATGGACATTTCACCACCCACCGCACCATCACTCACCTCATCTATTTCACCACCACATTTAGGCACGTCACATTTCACTACAGTCACCACTGCATCCACTTTCCCATCCCTATTTCACTTTCCCCGTGCATCCACCTCCACACCCACAACATCTTCACTCACTCAACCATTAATATTGTCACCCACGATCGACACTGCCTTCCGCCAAATGTTTTCTTGCATGACACAAGTTCAAGATGAATTCGCATCTCTAGGGACCAGCTACAAGACGCTACAACAAACAACAGCAAATTTACATGCGCAACTAAACTCGTTATCCATTATATACCCATTTGCAACCAATTATCTTTTGATTCGACGACATTGGAACCAAATCCCAAGTGTCCATTTCCTTCAATGCATCTATCTCTTCTTTCATGGCCTTTTCCCAATTAGGGTTTCCCTTTGCCTCTTCATAGGTTGAGGGTTCCTCTGAAATAGAGTCTTTTGCCAAGTATATTGAATGCTTCGTAACAAATGTGGAATCATATCCATACCTTTTTGGTTGTTTTTTCTCTCTTGCTGATCTTCTAGGTGCTTGTTTGGAGCATTCTCCAATCTCTTGCATCTTTGATTTGCCTCTTGACTTCCATAGCTTGTAATCCTTGTCTCTTTCATCTTGGTCATTGTCTGTATCACTTCTTGGATCCTGGACCTGTGTATCATGCTTGCTTCCTAATTGATGAGAGTTTGCTATGTTTGGAGTTCGAAGCTAAGAGAAAAGCTCGATTTACTGTTGACTGCTGCTCCAAGTATCGTGACACCATAGCTGACCTAGAAAGCTTGTTTGGAATAGATTTAGACTTATTTGCACTCTTGAGAGTTCATTTGCATTGAACATCATTTGATTGCATGTCTTCATACACTCGGCTAGGTTTTGATACTCCTCGGATTGATAATTAAAATGTGAATCCCCACTATATGCACTTGAAGGGGATCGAGGAATAGTCTCTTTCTCCACAAGTCCCTAAGTTGGTTCTTAGATACACACCAATATACTCCTAGTCTATGCAGAGTCTACAATGTATGATGTTTTGAATGGTGTTGCTTTAATGCACCTACATGTGCTAATTGCAACCAATTCACGTGTTCTGATTCATCTACACAACAAGCAAGAATCTTCTGATTATCCTATTTATACATGCTTCCTACTATGATTTGATATCTTTGTGACTTGGTGATTTCTCCTTCTCTGATCCTTATCCTAGGATTCTTGGGTCCATATGTGAGAATAGGGACAATAGGCTTAGCCCATTCTGGTACTATCTTAAGGTTAAACATGTATGCATCGGGTAATTCATTTGCTATTCCTTGAGGAGCTTCTCCGGTGGTTAATCTTGAGAGGTGGTAAGCTCTAAGGTGTGTCTTTCCCTTCCTCACTACTGCTTCAAAGTCATACTCCATGAGCAATAGAAACTGTCGTATTAATTGTCTGGTATTACAAGGCTTATTGACTAAGTATAATAATGCTTGATGATCCGTGAAGAACTTGAACTTATTTGCCAACAAATAATGCTTGAATTTCTTTAATGCGTAGATCATTCCTAATCCTTCTTGTTCTGTAGTGGTGTAATTTCTTTCCGCTGCATTCAACTGCCTACTTGCATAAGCTATGGGGAGATCTACATTACCTTCATTAATAGGTTGTGTCAACACACATCCTATGGCATAGTTGGATGCATCCACATGTGCATGGAATGGCTTGCAATATGGGGTTGTCAATATAGGTGCTAAACACAAGTGTTGTTTGAGTTCATTGAATGAATTTTCACACTCATCTGTCCATTCAAACTTGGTCAGAAGAGAGTATAGAGGCTTTGCTATGATAGCATACATGTGTATAAATCGTCTGTAATAACCATAATGACCCATAAAAGCCTGTACTTCTTTTATGTTATTTAGTCTAGGTAGGTCTGCAATGACTTTCACCTTTTCTTCGTCCATAGAAATTCCATTTTTTGACACAATGTGTCCTAGAATTTTGCCTTGTCTGACCATGAAAACACACTTTTCTAGGTTCAAACAAACCTGATATTCTTGGCATTTGTCAAATACTTGCCTTAGTTCTGGGATATGTGTCTACCTCATATTCGAATGATTACATATATCATCGAGATAAACTTCCAAATTCTTGCATAAGAATTCCTTAAAAACATGACACATAAGTCGTTGGATGCATTTGTTAGCCCAAATGGCATCACACAAAATGCAAATATGCCCCATTCTGTGGAAAAATATGTCTTATGCTGATCTTCTAGAGTAGTGACTACTTGATTATAGCCTGAGAAACCATCAAGAAAGCTGTAGACTTCCTTGCCCGCAACTCTTTCCAATAAGTGTTCCGTGATAGGAAGAGGATAATTATCTCTGATCGTGGCGGCATTAACTTTTTTAAGGTTAATACACACGCACAATTTTCCATTCTTCTTGTGCACAACCACAATGGGGGATACCCATTCCATATGCTCAATTTTGTAAATAAATCTTGCTTCTATCAACCGATCTATTTCTTCTTTAATCTTAGGAGCATAGTTATCATTGTACATGTATGGTTTCTGTTTCGTAGGTTTGGCATATGGAGTCATAGGAATTATATGGGAGCATATATCTGGGTCTACTCCTTTCAAGTCTTTGTAACTCCAAGCGAACACATCTCAATATTCTCACAATAGGGCAACTAACTCTTCTTCTTCTTCACTCATCAAATCATGCCCTATGTATGCACATTTTTCTTCTTCTCCTTCTATGGTAACCATGATTTTTTTGGTTTTCTCTTGATTATCGTATACTTTCCCAACGTCAGCTTTCCTTTTAGGCATCCATACCATAATTCTTCTATCTTCTATTTCATACTTCTTGAAGTTCTCGGGTACTTCCATGAGTGGTTCTTCTTCTTCATCTGTCTTAGGTGACTTCTTTCTCTTCTTTTGTTTGCTCTCTATATCTTTCATGGATGGCTCAAGTTGTTCCATTTGATTTTCCTTTTCCTCTTCAGGGGTTTTAGCCTCTACAAAATAAAGATATTCCTCTTTAGTGAAACAGAAGGGTTCCATGATGATGGATTCTAGATCCTCGTCCTACTCTCATCTTATTCTTGGGTCACTTCCATGTATTCTTCTAGAATAAAGTCTTTCTCAACAGGTTCAATCATAAAAACGGAAATGTCATATCCGTCCTCATCACAATGAGGGGTCCATTGTTCTTCATTGACTGCTATGTCCATCGTAGTCTTGAAGAGTTTGTGGATGTCGTTCTGAACCTAAGGTCCTAGCTTCTAATCGTTCTTCCTCTTGTTTTGCTACTTTACACATCCATAGATGAGTATCCTCGTGCAACCATGAGGGGTCTGATTCCAATGGGAGTACTGACTCTGTTTCTTCTTGTGTCTTATGGATGGTGTTCCATTGTATTGGGGGTACATCTCGATGGGAATAGTCTTTAAGATTGACTTTAGTAGTCACTCCTAAATGTTGCAAGTACAAAGAATTAGTTCCCCAATCTTGTACAATTTACAACTGATGCATGAATGGTCGTCCTAAAAATCATCTCATAAGCATGATTTTTCCCAAAATCACAATTGGTGAAAGTATGTATTCAAACTCCACACCACAAGTGGTGAGAGATATGCCTTCTAGTAAGCCCAATGGCTTCTCTATATGTCCATCAGCCATTTGTAGCTTCATTTTTGTAGGTCTTAATGTTGGCTTACCCCAATGTTTCCATAAAGTAGTGGTAGTGATAGCTACTCCGGCTCTTGAATCTAAGATGGCTTTGGTGGTGTAGCCCTTGTGGGTTATTGGGAGATAAGTGTTACCTTCCTCTCCTTCACTCACATCTCCAATTCGTTCAACTGCTATCTCTGGTACCTTCTTGTGTGATCCTATATGGGAAGGAACAATAGCAACCTCAGGGAATTGGTTTGCTACGTGCTTCCACAATTCTGGTTTAAGCTTTAACAACTCCTCTAAAGTGAGGTGACACTGTACTTTGGTATTTTTGATCACTTTTGTGTTTCTAAGGATTACTAATTCTTCATTCCTCATTATTATCGTGGGTGCTCTCATGCTCATAGACTTTTCTTCCCAAGGTCCGGTGAACTGAGGTAATTCTTGCAAAGAATTTGATTCATAATCTGTTTGTTCACTCAGTTGTTCTTCCTCTACATCATCATAAATAGAGGGGATGTCTTGGGGAAATTGTTCCTGCAAGTTGTCTATTTCTTGAATAGGAGGATGGGTCTCTTGCTCTTTTCTCCATTTCTCTTCTTGGATTTCTCTTAAAAATTCATGTGAATATTTGTGTATGGAAGACAGGTTGTCTTCAACTTCTGTATTGGGTACTTGAGACACGGATGGTGCATTCCTTTCCTGTGTCTTAGAGACATTCTGGTTCCTTTGCAATTTCTTTTTCTCATTGCTATTGATCAAGTATTCTAACCTCTCCAGTAGTCCTTGAAAGTGTAATTCAGGTTTTGCCATGTTATTCCAATTAATACAATGAGAAGTTTCGAACATAGCTTGTGCTAATTCTGCCATCTTCATGCAAAGCTTAGTTCTCTCAATTTCTAATTTTTCTCTCGGATAGTTCTTACTCATTTCATCTATCTGGGGTCCTTCTTTTAATCTCGCCTGATATGCACGAAACATCATGTCTAGATCTTCTGGTATGGGTTCAACTAAAACTGATCCTGATCTTTGAGCTAGGTTCTCCTGATTAGATTCTTGAGAAGTCAATTCTAGGATTTTGGCTCTAGATTCATTGAGACTTCCTTCCAACTGAGTTATTTTCTTACTCCACTTTCTCTTAATTATTTCTCTGGAATCTTTCCAAGATTTTGTCTTTTTATTACTAGACTCTCCAACTTCACTAGTTCTAGCTACTTTTTCAAGATTAAGCCGTTGATTCCATAAGAGTGCCTGGGCTCTTGTTATAGCTTGGAGAGGCACATATTTAGGGTTGGATCCGTCTACGTTATGTACAATACCTATCACATTGATGGGTATCACTTTTGAAGCATTAGCAAGGTTCTTGGAACAATCTTTGATGACATGCTCTTTACCACACTCGACACAAAAACCTTGAATGTTATAGTATTGTGATTGTCTTGCTATAGGAGGATGTGGACAATCCTTAATGAAATGATCTCCTTGGCACCTAAAGCACGGTCCTCTAGGGCCCTGTGGTCTTTGCTATCTTAATTGGGTCCGTGGATTAGGGTTGGCATACATCACATTAGCATAGTCGGGCTCCCAACTGGGTTCCAATGGTGGGTTATCATATTGATATGTTTCCACATGTTCTGGTGACTCTGTATAATATATGGGTGGACTATCTACATGGGTTGAGTCAAAACTATTAGAATTAGGGTCACTTTCAGTGATTAAGGGTGAAGAAGGCACTATAGCCCTATTGAGGTTCTCTTCTGCAGCAGTGTATTTGACTGGGATAACATTCGCTGGTGGGGGTGGCTGCTGAGCTAAAATAGGTTGAGTTCTCTATTGATCTTGATAAGGATATTTCTGTGGAGGCCTATAGTAATGAGGCTGAGCATTGTATTGACCTTGATACCTCCCTGGTTGGGGGTATACTTGCGGGTAGTTCTGTCACACTACTTGTTTGTTGTATGGGCAATTCTATGCCGTATAATTCGTGTATCATCTCTCAATTGTACAGTATTGGCCTTGGCCACTAGGGTTGGCTTGCATTTGTGTTACATTGGGACACACATTTGCCATATGATCACCACCACAAGTGTAACAACACTTGTTTGTTGTTAACCTAGGCATCTGTTTGCTAGAAACTCCTAGTTTCTGGGCCACTTTTTTTGCAAGGTCTTCTATCGAGCTAGAAAGTTTTGAGGATACTAGAGATGAACAATCTAAGACCTTATAGACTTTTGAGAGTTCCAGCTCATCCCCAAGGTTCTCCTCGATGTCTATGCAAACTCTTACACATTGCTTTAGTGTTCTGGGTTCCTTCAAGTATACATAGGAGCGTAGTTTAGAGCTTAAGAGGCCATCTAAAAACAACGACACTTGCTTGGCCTATGAGGGTAACTCTTGCATCGGACATCTCTCAACGTATTGTTTAAACCTACATCCTGTAAGCCTAACTATTTCTTGAGGGCTTTTTGAAACTATGAATCCACAAAGAAGTATCATGCCTGATTCCACTTTTAGAGAATTCCATGATGAATGACTCTAACAAGTGATGAATATCTCTAAATTGCCTTTGTTGCAATGGTTGGAACCAAGTTAAAGCTTTTAACATTAGTCTAAAAGCATTGTATTGCATAAACATGTCTTTTACTTGCTCTGCTCTTAATACTTGCTTAAACTCTACAACATGGTCATAGGGATCTCCTGTCCCATCAAATTAGTTTTTCAAATTAGTACCCTTGGGTGTTCACATGGTCTAGGTAGAGGAAAACCATCTCTACCACCTGGTATTCTTGGTTCCCTTTGTCTTTCCAATCTATCGGTATCCCTGGTTGTTCTATCCCTTCCTATGGGATGAGTGAAAATTACTTCCGGTTTCTCTTTGTTCTTCTCTCTTTGAATACCATGGGTTGATGATGTTCCAACACCCCGATGGCTCGTGTTTACATTTGTTTGTGATGGGGGGAATACTAACTCGCCTCTCCATGTGTAGGTATTTCTCGCATGGTCTGGTACTACAAATACTCGTTCTGACATCCAGGTATACAAACTTTCCAGGTGTATATGGGTCCTTAAACTCGTAAATCATGATTGAGCCTACCTCACTAGGTTGTTCCATTTTGTACCTCCAAAATGCTTCATCTGTGTCCTTATTTAGGAACAGTTCTATGCTTCTTTTGTCCTAAGGGATCCAATCTGGGATTAGTACTCTTGTCAATACATATTTCCCTCTATGTGTCCTAGGTTGTTCTCTTAGTGGTTATTTTCCTTGGGATCTTGCTTTTATATCTAGCTGAACCACACCAAACTCATTGGTATGATTTGGTTGAGTACTTATGATGTACATTGTTCCTTCTTTGTCTATGTATGCGTCTCTCTCAAATTTCACCACTAGATGATCCAATCCAATGGGTTGGTCAGGGTTGTGCAATTGCACTACTGATCTTCGCAAACCATCCTCATAGATGCGAGCACCTACGTGGTTGGTTTGGACATATTCTAATTGGGTTCTGTAGGGTCCTTCTGGTCTTTCCAGATATGATATGTTTAACCCTCCTTCTGGTCTTTCCATGCTAAAGGCCATTTCTGATTCATTGGTATATGAGTGCAACTCGTAAGGATAACTATTCAATTGCTTAGCCCACAAACGTGTAGTAGTTCCTACACTCGCTTCTGATGATTTAAGGCTTTGTCAGTCTGACTTACCTATATTCTTGCCCAATCTAAGGTTCATGAATTTACTTCTTGAATCACTCAATACACACTTTGATCGTTAATGTTTCTTTGTTCTTAATTTCTTGTTCCATTTTTAGTTCCTTTAAATCCTTGCCTTATCTCAATGTGCACGTCAAGAGTCAGACTTTTTGTTGAACTTTTGAGTTCTCGTTCCCTCCAACTTAAATTATTTCCTGTAGGTTTTTGTATAGCACACTTTTATCTTAGTCTTGGAACTGAAAAATTAAGTCTCTTGGACTTGATGCATTCCTATCGTCATCCTAATTTAATCCGCAATGCTAAACATTTAGCTTAAGCTAATAATTGACTGAGGAGGTTGAGTATTCTTCCAACCTCAAGTTAGCTTCTTTGATTGCTCTATTGCCCAAGAAGTAGCACTTCCCAAGCCTTGCATTCTTCACTTGCTTGCTTTGATTGTCCTTGGATAGCTCTTGCTAGACCTGTCAAAAATCAATATTTAGACCAATTTTGAAATGGCTAATCAAGCACTTTGATATATACACCTTTAATGGTTCCTTTTTTCCTTTGGCCAAATTTCCCAAATGTCCCCTTTCTTTTTTAGTCCCACCAATGGGTCAACCTCAAATTTTCTTATCTAAAAATCAATGTGTTCTCCCTGAAAAAAACAATTGAGATCATGTAGTACTTGTAAAGAGCTTTCTAATGAGCTATAAAGCTCAAAAATTGGACTTCGAATGAAAAAGATACGAACGTTCAGGCCGTGGGGGGTAAAATTGACAAACAGGTTTTTCTTCAAATATGAGCTAAGGGTCCCTAATAAGCTTAATCACCCAAAAATTTACTCAAAATAGCCTCAAAATTGCACAAAAAAGTAAACCCTAATTTTGGCATTCTAGGTGGACAATTGCGATGGTCTGAGATAATCGGGATGGTTTGGCATCGTCAGGATGGCTCAGGTGAACCGTCGCGATGGTTCAACCGTATGAGGTGTCGTGATGGTCTATCTTGCAAGCAACCATTGTGATGGTGTGAGCCCGTCGCGATGGTCAATGGTCAACACAACCGTTGCGATGGCGTGAGCCCATCAAGATGGTCACGATGGCACAATCACAATGGCATGAGACCATTGCAATGGTCCACCAAATTGATGATTTTCAAAATGCGTTTATGGATTCCTACGTGTGCAAGTGTGCTCTACACCGTGGTCTACTCGCTTACCAAAAATTCTGACTTTTCCAGACCATCGGGATGGTCTAACACCTACGACAGGTTTTGATAGAAAGTGGATTTCTAACCTTTTGGAAGCTTTCCTGCTACTCTAGAGCACTGTACCTGCAAGAAAACTCAAAAAAACACATGCACAAACAAGCACAAAAGCTCTCTTTCTCTCTCTCTCTCTGGCATGCACAAATGAGGGGAAATGAGGAGGATAGGTGGATATGGTGAATTTTTTTATTTTTCTGGAGTGGAAAAAGATGATGCGGTGGTGAAGGAGGAGTATGGAGGAGATGAAAAACACAAAAAACTACTTAAAACAACAACAAAAACTGAAATTTTTACATTCCAACACCACTTATTGCTATACTCTTACCATCACACATTCGTCTTAGACTCGATCCCCGACAACGGCGCCAAATTTGGTGTTGCTTTAGCACAATGGTAAGCACCACGTTAAGAAGCTCCACCTCGTTAATGTCAATATGCTAAGAGATAGGAGTGATATGAAGATCGTGAATGCGAGATGTAGTGAGAGTGAAGGTTAGAAGCATAGAGATGCACACACACATACACACACATGTAAGAGACAAGCAAGACACAATTGAAGGTTGAAAGTAGCTCAAGAACACTCTTACAAGCTCAAAATAACTCTAAGCTCTTATTTACTCATACAAGCTAACCTCAAAAATGATCTCTCTAGCTCTATTTATGGTTTTTTAACTAGTTTTGACTGGTTTCACATCTAGTGTCCGACATAATTAAAAAATAGATGCTAGGTACTATTTGAAGGTCTAAACGAGGTCTAAAAATAACCAAGATTGGTAGGTTCATTCTACCTAAGTCCTCAAGCTCAAGGACTCCTCGGCTTGCACAAAATGGAGTTACTAACTACAAAAGTGGTTGTTCTATGTTACATACGATATGATACAAGAGTGAGGAAAATCACTGTTGAGAGTTTTGGAAAAGTATTATAAAACATATTTCTTTGAAAAAATAATCCGCCTGGCTCCCCACTACTTCATTGTAATCCACCTTCACATACTTCCTCGTTGTCTATGCCTTTGGCTACTCCCAACAACCGTCCATTGTGATTGACACGTGTCCATCGTGACGGACACCCCTGTCCATCGGGATTGATAAAAAAATTGCGACTGATAGCCCCATTCAACAAGAAACATATCCATCATAACTTAGACACCCACGATTGACATAAATTCATGCAAAAAACTTGAGAAAATATGTCGATTGCGATTGACACCATCAATTGCGTCTGATACCATCGATCATGACCAACACCCCTATCTATTGTGATTGACACCCATCAATCGTGATTGGCACCTATCCATTGTGATTGACAATCCACGATAGAAAACTTTGTCGATCCTGATTGACAGCCCTATCGATTGCGATTGATAACCAATTTTGGCCAAATTTTTTAGGGTATTTTAATTTTCAATTTTGTCAAATATTGAGCATAAATTGCAAGTGATAGGAACATAGTGAGTTCCCAAGAAAATAACTTGAGAAATCCTGTTTGCCTGTTAGCCTGCTTCAACCCTATTTTGAACCCTAGAACCTTGAACTATCATAACTTTTTCATACGAAATCCATTATGGTGATCTATAGCTCATTCAAAAGAAGTTGACCCTCCACAGGGGTGAGAAGTTGAGGGTGCTCTAAGGGACTTTTCATAAAAAAAAAGCAAAATTGGGTTTGTGAATTACATGAATGGACATGGTTTGTTATGACAATTGAATTTACATCTTGAGCTAACTTTGGGACTTTGACAGATCCATTGAGAGCATCAAAGGGTGTCTAGAGCACGAGCATATTGCAAGCTTGAGAACGACTGTCTTGAGCACTCAAGCATGAGCAAGGGATAAGCAACTTGAGGTTGGATCATTCTCAACCCCCTCTATCAATTCCTAGCTTAAGCTAAGTTCGGATAGAGGTATCGATTAATTAGACATATGTTAAGCACAATCAAGTTCAAGAGCCCTAATTACTCAAGTGCAAGCATAAATAGGTTACATTTGCAAAAAACCATAAAGTAAAAGAACTTAAATCAAGTGATCAAACTCAATGCACATAGATAAAGAAGGGACCATGTATGCGGTCACCAACCAGCCAGATAGGATAGATGAATTTTGCAACGTATCTCAGAGGCTGAAATAGGTGACATAGAGCAAGGGAACTTAGGAAGAGAGCCAAAAACTCCTTGAGGCAAATCAATTCAGAATAACACTCCAGAGTGGGTTCCCTAGGACAATAAGAGCATAGATTTGCACCTAAACTGAGAGACAAATGAGGTTTTTTTGAGGTATAAACCCGACCAGCTTGATGAAATGGGAATGCTTAGCATATATGAACTCAAAGATCTTGATTCTTGAGGTAAGCAATGACCTACTTAGACAATACTTCAAAAAGAGTCTTTATGGTCTTAGAGCATGATAGGCATGCCTACACTTGGAAGGGCGAATTTGTTTTTCCCCAACCAAGATCCAATGTCTCTTATGGTCACCAAGGAGCTGGAACATCTCAAGCACATGGAACTCAAAGGGACAAGAGTAGAGATAGGGCTGAAGTAAGCTTTGCTAACCCAACAGGAAGAGAAAGAATAGAACTAAGATGGAATGGATGGAAAACGAGATACATAGAGACCCATGAAATCAAAGATACGCTGATGAATTACCTCTTCCAACACGTAGAGAACACATGAGGACTTTAAGGCTGTAAGGAATTGAACTCACAAGCTCTTGGTTAGGAATGTGATGGGCTAACCACTTACCCCAAAAGCCATGGTTGAGGATTACTTCCTAATCCTCTCTCTTAGGGTGTAGTTCAACCATCTCTAACCTATCACTTTATTACATTCTTCCCCCCTTGGTCAATCATTGTCCTCAATGATCTACTCTTGTATCCCTCTAGCCTCGGTGATCAGTCCCTTGAACTCCCTAGGCGCCCTTGAATTGATGTTCCTCAACCTCGCACAGTTTCTTGAACCTTGTTCGCAATCTTGGTCTCTTGAACCCTTGCTCTCAACCTTGGTGTCTTGAACCTTCTTGTTCGCAACCTTGGTGTCTCGAGCCCTTGTTCTCAACCTCAGTCTTGAACCTTGTTCTCACCCATGCTTGGTATCTTGAACACTCAATCAAGTGCCACCCAAGGATTCCCAAGGAATTCACACTTCCAAGCTAGCTCATTGGAAAGTTTGTTCCGAGAGCTTTCCAACGGTATATTACATGCATCAATCCGACCTACGGATTGAGAGATACACCTCAATCTTTGTTAGGTCCATCCTTGAAACCGATGCGCACGCCTTCCACAATTCCTACCCTTTCACATAGAGGATGCCCAAGCGCCTTTTTTAGAGGCCATTGGATCATTCCACCTTGCCCAAGCCTACTTCCTAGGCTCTGATACCAATGTAAGGAATTGATCTCACAACCTCTTGGTTAGGAATGTGATGGGCTAACCACTTACCCCAAAAGCCATGGTTGAGGATTACTTCCTAATCCTCTCGTAGTTCAACCATCTCTAACCTATCACTTTATTACAAAGGCCTACACAACTGGTTAAATCTATGAAGAATTATCTCGTTGGTACAGGAGACCCTTATGATCATGTGGCAGGATAAGAGGAAAGGATGGCAGCAAAGGCAAGCAGTTGCTAGATCAGTACAAGATCCAACCTATATGCCTCAAATATTCCTAGATGAAGAATTTGAACCTCATGGTTGGATGCAGATTTTAGCCACTCTCGATGTGTGTGTAAACAAAGAAGTGATAACCATGAATGAATGCATTGATGAGAAAGGATATGACGTTAGTCTATATGTGGTAGTTCTTCAAGAGGCTGAAGAAGGAGAAGTAATTGAAAAAGAATGGAAGGAGGATTACGAGAGCATTGAAATGGAGCAAGAGCAAATGGAAATAGAAAGTGGAAATCAAGAAGTAAGTATCATAGCTATTGAAATAAATCAAGAACCAACACAGGAAGAGGAGCTTGGATTAGAAAAAGCAAAAAATGATGAAGAAAACAAGCCTTAAGACCAATTTGAAGTGCCCGCCCACTTCAAAAAATATGAAGTAGAAGAGAGAAGAATTGCTATTCAAATGCCAAAACGAGAAGCACAGCCAGGAATAGCATATGACAATAAAGAACAGACCAAGAAAATAGTAGTAACCCTAGACGAAGGAGAAGAACGATGTACTTTTATAGGACAGGATGTCTCAATGGAGGAAGAACAATAGTTAATACGACTCATAAGGGAATACAGGGATGTCTTTGCTTGGACATATAAGGATTTGAAAGGAGTAGACCCTTCTATATGTGCACATAGAATCCCTATGACATATGAAGCTAAACCTTCCAAACAAAGACCTTACACATATAACGATGTTTACTCAGCAAAGATAAAGGAAGAGATAGATAAGTTGTTAGAATTTGGGTTCATATATGAGATTGAACATACGGAATGGGTGTCGCCTTTGGTGGTTTTACCGAAAAAGAATGGTAAGTTAAGAGTATGCATAAATCTGAAAAAAGTAAATGCCGCTACTGATGGAGAGTGTTAATCTCCAAAAGAATAACCTACTCTTAAACTTAGAACACCTCTATATCAAGAGTAAGTCAAAACCTTCACCAATTTAAGAGATCAATGACCAAATATCAAATTCTTGAACAAACTGTGAAGAAGGAAATTACTCAGAAAGTCTGCTGCATATATCTTTCTCATTGACTGAGTAAATGTGTAAAGTTTTTGATGAAACTTTGCACAAGGTGTCGCCTAAAGATTGCGCACCTCCTCCAAGTCAAATCACTCCAAAAGATTCAGTAGATCTTGAGAAATCTACTTCACAAGTTACCTATGTCTAAATCTGCATTTCTGAGAAGTCGATTTGGACACCCCTAACTTCTTAGCTTTAGTTCTCACAATGTCGAACCCGTTTTATCAAATTCTTTGGCTGTAGATAGCTTATCTCTCAACTTAGATTTTGAGCTATCATATGTGTAAAACTTTACAGTGTGCACTGAGCACTACTCATTTCATTGAACTCAAAATCTGCGCCTGTTTCAGGAGACTGTGAACATTCTTTACATATGTTCCTACACACAATTCTCTTAGCCTGATCACAATTGGAAGCTAAAACTTTATACAGAGATCTATCAACTCTAGACTTAGACTTGTACAAAAGCATTCCACAAAAGCTTTACCACAGAAGGAGAAGACACGAAAACTTCGGGTGCAACTTTTCTTCTATTCCTCAGAAAATCAGAATTGAGTTGTGAGAGAGACTTCTTCACATTCCTATGAACTCTAATGAGTCTTACAACTTACAAATGCACTATTCTCATACTCTCCTGTTGTCTCCTCTTTTGCCCCGACATTTTTCCAAAGTATTTATAAGCAAATATGTACAAGCTTATAACTAGACAAAAGTATAAGTGATCTATGTCTTCACTAATGTACATATGTGTACATATCATTCATCCTGTGAATGTAACCACCTTCTTTGCTTCAAGACTTGATCTTATCTCCATCTTTTTGTCTTCCAAACTTCAATTGGTGATTGGTCTGCACCAACAGCTCCCCCTCAATCATCAATTGAGGTTTCTCTTATCTTCTTTATGTCTGCCATGTCTTTGAACTTCTGTAACTTTGGTCCATCTAAACTTTTTGTAAGCATATCAGCTATCTGATCTTTTGTTGAAGTATGTATAACTTCAATCTCCTTATCCATCACCTTCTCTCTTAGAAAGTGATACTGTATCTCAATGTGTTTGGTCCTGGCATGAAAAACAGGATTAGCAGCTAGATATAATGAACTCATGTTATCACCATAAATGATAGGTATGCTCTGTATAGTATCAAAACTCTTCATGAGAGTCTTAAGCCATATCACTTCTTTTGCAGCTTCAACCATGCCTTTGTACTCTGCTTCTGTAGATGACAAAGCAATTGTATGTTGCTTCTTTGAGCACTAAGAGATTAACTTATCTCCCACATAACACATGTATCCATAGGTTGACCTTCTATCATCTGAATTACCTGCCCAATCTGCATCACTATATATTTTGATATTTGTATCTGATGTAAATCCATAATACAAACCTTCTTTGAGTGTACCCTTAATGTACCTCAACACTCTTTGACCTGCAATCCAATGTTCTTTTCTAGGACAATGCATGAATTGAGACAAAACCCCAACTGCATATGATAAATCAGGCCTAGTTAATGTAGCATAGATAAGACTACCAACCAAACTCTGATATTGCTTCATGTCCTTGAACTCTTCACCTCCAAATCTGCTTAATTTGTGATTCACCTCCATTGGAGTAGGTGCTACTCTGCAATCATTCATTTTAAACTTGGTTAACAAATTCTTCAAATACCTCTCTTGAGTCACATACACTCCATGTTGAGTGTATGAAATCTCCATGCCCAAGAAGTATGACAAATCTCCCAAGTCACTGATTTTGAACTCTTTCTCCATTTGCTTCTTTAGGCTTTGAATGCCTTTCTCATCTGTACCTGTAAGAATGATATCATCAACATATATGCACATGTAAATAAACCCATCATCACTTGCTTTAACAAGCAAGCTACTATCTGCTTTTGATACTTGAAATCCAAGTTCTTTCAAGAACTTTACAAGTCTATAGTTCCATGCCCTTGGGGCCTGCTTCAAGCCATATAAAGCTCTCTTGAGCTTACACACATGATCTGGATATCTTCCATCTCTAAATCCTTGAGGTTGCTCCATGAAAACATCATCTGAAATATAACCATTCAAAAAAGCATTCTTCACATCTAATTGACATAATTTCCACCTTTGCATGCAGCAATTGCTATGAGTGTTCTGATGGTTGTCATCTTTGCCACTGGACTATAAGTCTCATCATAGTCAATACCATATGTCTGAGCAAACCCTTTTACAACAAGTCTAGCTTTGTACCTAGACACACTTCCATCTGCAAATCTCTTTGTCTTATAGACCCACTTGCATCCAATGATCTTCTGACTATTTGGTTTTGGAACCAAATCCCATGTTTGATTCTCCATTAATGCATCATATTCTTCCTGCATAGCTTTTTCCCAAATCTCTTTACCTTTTGCCTCTTCATATGTAGAAGGGTCTTCATCTGCTTTAATCATGTAAGCATAATCCTTAGTAGTCAAGAATGAAGTATCATAGCTATACCTTGTAGGTTGCCATTTGTTCCTTGTAGACCTCCTGAGTTCTCCACTTCTTGAGGTTTCTGGTTCTTCACATTCAGGATCAAATCTTGGTGTTTCTTCCACTTCAACCTGCACTTCATTATTCTCTTGCTCATCAAATATCTGAACCTTTGATTTACCTTTCCTTTGGCTCACAATTTCTTCATCATCTGTATTAATTTTGATAGTACCTGCATACCAAGTACCTTGCTCATCAAATGTAACATCTTTTGATACAAGAAAATGTTTTGTGGATGGATTCCACAACCTGTATCCCATGTGCTTATCATCATAACCAATAAACACATATTTTTCAGCTTTAGGTTCCAATTTGTGCCTTAATTGTGATGGCACATATGCATAGGCCAAACATCCAAATACTTTGCAATGATCTAGTGTAGGTCTCTTACCCCACCATGCCTCATATGGTGTCATACCCTGCAAGGCTTTACAAGGTAGCCTATTGACCAAATAAGTAGCTGTATTTACAGCCTCAGCCCACAAATAATTTGGGCAATTTTTCTCCTTCATCATGAATCTTGCAAACTCAACAAGAGTCCTATTCCTCCTTTCTGCTACACCATTTTGTTGAGGAGAGTACCTGCAAGTAACCTCTCTTTTTATACCTGCATTCCACAAGTAATCACTGAACTCATTAGAGAAATACTCTCCCCCTCCATCTGACCTTAGTCTCTTCAACTTATGTCCTGTAATTCTCTCTGCATACATATGATAATGTTTGAAAGTATTGAATACTTCTGACTTATCTTTAATCACATAGATAGTGATCCATCTGGTAGCATCATCAAGATAAATCACATAATACCTTGAGCCATTGATACTGAAGTCCTTTGATGGTCCCCACACATCTGTGTGTACCAACTCAAGTTTCTCTGAATACATAAACCCATGCTTAGAATAGGGTTGCTTATGAGCCTTACCTAATTGACATGCCTCACATCTGTATGTCATATGTTGACCTGCAACATTAGGCAATCCAAGCACTGAACCATTATTAATCATGTCTTTAATACCTCTTTCATTGAAATGTCCAAGTCTCTTGTGCCAAAGATCTAACTCAGAGATCTTATGTCCTCCATAAGTGAACAAGGCATGACCAACATTACCTTGAACCTTCAATGTGAACAATCTTCCTTCTTTCTTCCCTGAAACAATTTGTTTATACCCATTGCTAGGGTCTTCCACAAACACTCCTTCATTAGTGAACCTCACTTCATAACCTTTTTCCACAATTTGTCCTACACTTATCAAATTCTTAGGAATTGTAGGAACATACAAGGCCTTACTCAATAAGGTGCTACCATCCTTGTCTCTCACTGATCCAATTGACTTCACATTGTGCTTTGTGTTGTCACCTGTTTGAACAACATGATTAGATACCTTATTCTCCAAATCAGTCATCAAGGCTATATTACCACTCAGGTGATTGCTACACCCTGAGTCAATGTAGAAGACTCTTTGATCTTCATTCTGCCTTTCACAAGTTGCATTCATTATCAATGTTGAGTCTTCCTTCTGATCTGAAGCATAATTGTAGTAGGTATTGTTATATTGTTGACTTTGGAAACCTCTACCTGCATTTCTTCCAAAGTAACCCCTACTACCTCTACCTCTGAAATTACCTCTTTGATTTCTGCCACCTCTTCCTCTTGAATTATAGTTCTGATTGTATCCTCCATTACTTTGAGTGTTATGCCAACAATCATTGGCTAAATGATTTGTCTTACCACAAATCCAGCAAGCTTTGGATCCATCTTTATTACTCCTGCCTCTTCCTCTACCTTTGCCACCTCCTCTTCCTCTTAGGAAGTTGGCTTGACTAGTTGTGCCTTCTTCTTCATTTGCTTGTTGCTTTCCTTTGTTAGTTTTCTTCTTGTCTTTAGAGTACATTGCATGACCTGCACTCTTGTCAACATCTCCTTTGATATCATTCTCAAAAGTTAGCATATGTCCTAACAATTGATTCAAATCAGGATTGAAATGATCCAATGAAAGTTCTGTGGACAAAATAAAAGGTTTCCACTTCTCATCACCTCTTAGTCCTGTGAGAATTTGCCTTACCAATTTATCTTCTTCAATGTCTTCATCCACTGCTCCTAATGCATCTGCAATGTCCTTCATCTTTGTCACATAATCAGATATTGATTGTGAAGCCTTCTTCTTGAAAGTAGTAAACTCTGCCCATAAAGATGCCTTTCTTGACTTTGTAGTGTTTTGGAAATGCTCCTCCAAAGCATTCCATATCTCACTTGCACTTTCAATACCTCTAATGTGAGGTAGCAAGTAGTCATTGACTGCCATATAGATTATGCTCCTAGCTTGAGCATCTCTTTTCATCCAATTCTTCAAATCTGATAATTCTTCCCTAGTTGGAACACTAGGATCTCTGAATTGTGGCTTTTCTTCTTCTCCTGTAATGTAAGCTATCAAATCTTTGCTCATTAGATGAGCTTCCATCCTCATTGACCATACAGGATAGTTTTCTCTATCCAATTTCTCTATCTGAAGAGAATCTCCCATCTTCCTTCACCTGTATTAACAGATCTTTAAACTTTATGAAGAATAAATGTACCTTGACTTCGAATATTACTTCTTCTGATCCTTTTGACAACTTCAATGTGTCTTCCTTCAAGCTTTCTTCAATCTTTGTCCTTTTGGTCCTTCAAGATGTAAAGTTTGTATTTCTGCAGTAGTCGGAGTCTCCCTTTCCTTGATTCTGATGCTTCCTGCTCTGATACCACTGATGGAGAGTGTTAATCTCCAAAAGAACAACCTACTCTTGAACTTAGAACACCTCTATATCAAGAGTAAGTCAAAACCTTCACCAATTTAAGAGATCAATGACCAAATATCAAATTCTTGAACAAACTGTGAAGAAGGAAATTACTCAGAAAGTCTGCTGCATATATCTTTCTCATTGACTGAGTAAATGTGTAAAGTTTTTTATGAAACTTTGCACAAGGTGTCGCCTAAAGATTGCGCACCTCCTCCAAGTCAAATCACTCCAAAAGATTCAGTACATCTTGAGAAATCTACTTCACAAGTTACCTATGTCTAAATCTGCATTTCTGAGAAGTCGATTTGGACACCCCTAAATTCTTAGCTTTAGTTCTCACAATGTCGAACCCGTTTTATCAAATCCTTTTGGCTGTAGATAGCTTATCTCTCAACTTAGATTTTGAGCTATCATATGTGTAAAACTTTACAGTGTGCACTGAGCACTACTCATTTCATTGAACTCGAAATCTGTGCCTGTTTCAGGAGACTGTGAACATTCTTTACATATGAATGTTCCCACACACAATTCTCTTAGCCTGATCACAATTGGAAGCTAAAACTTTATACAGAGATCTATCAACTCTAGAATTAGACTTGTACAAAAGCATTCCACAAAAGCTTTACCACAGAAGGAGAAGACACGAAAACTTCGGGCGCAACTTTTCTTCTATTCCTCAGAAAATCAGAATTGAGTTGTGAGAGAGACTTCTTCACATTCCTATGAACTCTAATGAGTCTTACAACTTACAAATGCACTATTCTCATACTCTCCTGTTGTCTCCTCTTTTGCCCCGACATTTTTCCAAAGTATTTATAGGCAAATATGTACAAGCTTATAACTAGACAAAAGTATAAGTGATCTATGTCTTCACTAATGTACATATGTGTACATATCATTCATCCTGTGAATGTAACCACCTTCTTTGCTTCAAGACTTGATCTTATCTCCATCTTTTTGTCTTCCAAACTTCAATTGGTGATTGGTCTGCACCAACAGCTACCATAAGGGATAGTTACCCATTACCCATCACGGATCATCTTCTGGAAAGGGTGGCAGGGAAGGAAGTTTACAGTTTTTTGGACGGCTTTTCAGGTTATAATCAAGTAGCTATTGCTCTTGAGGACCAGCATAAAACAGCCTTTGCAACTGAATGGGGAGTGTATGCCTTTAGGGTTATGCCTTTCGGCCTAACCAATACCCCAGCCACTTTCCAAAGATTGATGTGCCATGTATTCAAAGAGTTCCTGAGAAAGAGTATGGAGGTATACGTGGATGATTTATGCACTTACTCAGCTATACGATCAGAGCATATCCCTGAACTAGAAAAGATCTTTGCCAAATGTTGACAATATAGAGTATGCCTCAACCCAAAAAAATGTGACTTCATGGTTCGACAAGGAAACATATTAGGACATATTGTCTCTAAAAATGGAATTTCAACTGATGAAGACAAAATCAAAGTGATTCTGGATTTGCCAAGACCAAAGACTGCTAAGGAAGTCCAAGCATTTATGGGACATTGTGGATACTACCGAAGATTTATACATATGTATGCCATAATTGCTAGACCTCTTTATGCATTATTGACTCAGTTTAACTGGACTGAAGAATGTGAAAAGGCTTTTAACAAATTAAAGAGTCGATTGAGTTCAGCCCCAATCCTTTGAGTACCTAATTGGAACAAGCCCTTTCACATTCATGTAGATGCTTACAAGTTTGCCATTGGTTGCATCCTAGCTCAACCCACAGATGCAGGAAAGCTAGATCACCCTATAGCCTATGCCAATAGACAATTGAATCAAGCAGAACACAATTATACCACGACTGAAAGAGAAGGCCTAGGAATGGTGTATGCAGTAAAGAAGTTTTGACACTACTTATTGGCAAACAAATTCAAATTCTTCATTGATCATCAAGCCCTACTGTACTTAGTCAATAAGCCTTGTAATACGGGACAACTAGTACAATGGTTTTTATTGTTGATGGAATTTGATTTTGAAGTAGTAGTCAAGAAAGGAAATACCCACATAAGAACGGATCACCTATCAAGAATGACACATGGAGAACCACCCATAGGAGTACCAGATGATCTGCCTGACACGTACGTGTTTAACCTCGAAGTATGTCCCCAATGGGCAGAAAAGTTGATCCCTATACTCACTCATGGACCTAAAGATGGGATCACACCAAACCGAACCCAAGACCCGCAGAAGGCTAAAAATCTTCATATCATTGCTAGAAGTTTGTATCACCAAGACTCAAGCGGATTACTCATGAGATGTGTAGAAGAAGAGGAACAGGAAATGTGGCTTCAGAAAGCACACGTAAATCAATGGAAAACTCATTTAAATACAAACGGGACATGGCAAATGCTAAAGAGATTAGGTATATATTGGCCAACCATGCAGAGGGATGCACATAACTATGTATCAGCCTGCCCAACTTGTCAAGAAGAAAATCCAGAAGAGAACTCTACGTTATGCTACTCCACTGTAGCACCGAGATGGAGCATGCCTTTGGTGAGTTCTTAAAGACCCAAGAGTACCCAGAAGGAGCCACTCTAGCAAGAAAACGAGCACTTGTAGAACAAAGAAAGGACTATGCTCTTATAGGAAAACAACTCTTTAAACGAGGAAGAGATAATCATTTGCGAATGTGCATTCATGAAGACGAGTATCTTGCTGTTTTAGAGATGGCACATACAAGAGCTGTAGGAGGACATTTCTTTGCAGATAAAACAACAAAAATGATTCTCTTTGCAGGAATATGGTGGCCAACTTTACATCAGGATGCAGCCACATATGTCCAACGATGTGATACATGTCAACGAACGAAATATCCAATTAGAAGGGATGAAATGCCACTAAAACCCATGATGAGTGCCATAGCTTTTACTAAATGGGGAATAGACTTCATAGGACCTATTAGCCCCCCAGCTAAAGGATCCCACGCCGAGTATATAATTGTAGGCACAGACTATCTGACCAAATGGGTTGAAGCCAAAGCTACCAAGAAAAATGATGCAAGGACTACGGCCAAGTTTCTCTTCGAGAACGTTTTCACTAGATTTGGACTACCAATAGAAATTGTGAGTGATAGAGGCACACACTTTGTGAATGAAGTAATAGAAGCCCTACTGAATGAATTCTTGGTAATTCATAAGAAATCAGCCCCTTATCACCCACAAGCTAATGGACAAGCTGAAAGTTCCAATAAAATCTTGTGCACCGTTCTCACTAAAATTGTCAACCACGGTAGATCTGACTGGGATAAACAATTACATCACGCTTTATGGGCATTCAGAGTAGCTTACAAGACCGCCATAGGAACTACTCCTTTTAACTCAGTGTATGGACAAAATGCTATTTTGCCAATTGATTTCTTAATACCCACTCTTAGAGTAGCAACAATTTATGAGTGGACAGGACATGAACTCTTAGCTCAATTGGATCAAATAGAGAAGTTACATGAAACTAGATTACAAGCAGTAGCAGGGATTTATGCTGCTAAAAGGTGACAGAAAGCATATTTTGATGCTCATATTAAAGATAAAAATTTGAAGGAAGGAGATTTAGTTTTGGTATATACCCTGAAACAACACACTAAGAAATTGCAGAAAAGAGGATATGGCCCATTAATCATTAATCGCATATCCACCAGCGGAGCCATCAGCTTAGCAACTCTAGATGGAGATGTATTACCAAACTATATCAGTGGATGTCGAGTGAAAAAATACTTAGAGCCATTGACTGAAGAAATAATTTCACGACTGGTAACGGGTAAAAATACATGTCTAGAGGAAGAAAGCATATGAGAGGAAGCCAGACAGGAAGCACTAGAAGGAATCAAGAAACGGAAAGAGTGGATGAGAGAGAGAGAGATGAGAGATATCGACTAGGAGAGGAACTCATCCCAATGGCTAATTTTAGAGCCACTGAAAACCTAGGTCAACAGAGGACACAACCATATTTGAATTTGGGAGCCGGAAAAACGGAGTACCACTTAGTGGATGCTCTCATTGACACAGGAGCCGCCACAAGCTGTATCAAATTTTCATTGACTCAGCAACTCAAGGAAGAATTACGTCCATCAACGGCACAACTGATTGGAATAGGAGGAAAGATCACCAAGTGTATAGGAGAGATTATCTTACCTCTACGCTTAGGAAACAACACTATGGAACAAAAACTCTTAGTATGTCACGATCAGGATTTACTGGAAGAGCTCGTGTTAGGTCAAGACTGGATATAGAATATGAAGTAACTATTCAATTGGCCTTAGGATATATCTCAACCAGGATAGGACATCGTGAAGTATTCAGCATGCTAAACGAACGACCAATCAAACTACAACTATGGAACCAAAAACTCACTCAAAGGAACAAAGTGATGCATGTGTGTTCACTAGCACTATAGAAACCCCTTCATCGAGTACTTCATGTGAGGATACACAGAAGTCTGCTTGCATGCCATTTTATAATCTAGCAAGTTACAAGAGTGTCATTCTATCTGAAAACAGCCTTCGCGAAGAACCACGCACAAGAGAGAGTCGTTCTCCAGGTAATCACAAGTCGGCACCTATTAGAACATACCCCATCCCATACACTAGACAGGCTTGGATAAGGAAGGACCAAATGGCTGCATATCTTCAATAGAAGAACTACTTGCTATAGCAGATGAACCCACAGAACTAGTATGTAAATCGCTCTGGATATTCAATTCAACAAAGAATTGCTAAAGTATGGATTCCGAAAAAGGTGATAGCCGCTCAGCCGGCCCACACACAAATATGGATTCCCAAGTCATGTACTCAAATGACAATCATCAAAAAGGACGAACCAATGAACAAGGAACATCAGTATGATCTAAAGGCAAAACGACAGAAGCTAAACTGCTACAGGATAGAGCAGGAGTCTACATACAATTCACACATCATCCCAAGATTCAAAAAGCAGAAAAAGGAGAAGCACCAAATGAGAAGCATCACATTCACCAGGAAGGTTGGGAACACGATTTCTCCCAACAGAATAAAGCAGATTTGGATGCCAAAAGACAAAGCAAGCTGTATACATCTACCAAATAATTCGAGTTGCACGCATTTGGAGTTACCAGAATCCAAAGTATGCATAATAGGGCCACATTACAAGGCCACACATTCGGCACAATATTCTCCTCTTTCAGGATAGTGAAGCACAATTTCCCCTTGGGAAATAGGAGAGCACTTGTACATAATCTAATGAAAATTACTAAAAAAATTAATAACCGCTTCGGCTATGACTAACTTTTCTGTTTTTCTTTCAGACAAAAACATAAAAATATCTAAAAGTATGAAAAATCCCAGGTATTACCTTTCTCACACCCACGGGGAAGGGACGACACCATTCACGCGGAGCATTGCCAATCTTATGAAAGACAAATGAAGGAGGATTTCTAATACTATCTTGCCACTAACTCATACTCTATATTGAGTGCAGATGGCATCTACTAATTTCGAAGCAACGCAAGAGGAAGAGGTCCAGCTTCTTCCATTGGAATCAATAACAAAAGCAAGAGGCCATTGGTTTCTGGATGACCAACCAGTATCAGATCTCATCTTCATGGCCACTATCAAAATCATGGACAGGGATCACTACTTCCCTATCATGTCGCAAGACTTCAAGACTATCGTACAAGGATTACCGCGCATGACAGATGTCTGGACTCAAGCTGGAATTGATGCATTTTTAAGACTTCCAATATATTTGCCAGATTTTCAGAGATGTACACAAGTGATGAATACACTCCAGCCTGCATCGAACAAGATATCAGTTCTTGAGGCACGAGTACTGGATAAAGTTGGTGCCTGGAAGACAATTCAATTCACTCATGAGCTGATTAACAAGGCGTTTGGATGGAATCAAGAGGGAATCACGAATGTCAAAGAGGAATGTCATGATCTGAAAAAGAGATCCTTTTTGGAAATCAATAGAACTGATATTGAAGAGGCTGTTCGCTTAGTGCACCAGCACTTTTGTTTCCCAAGCATGCATAGATATACGACACCTCAAAAGATCGTGGTGCAACTGCTCTCACATGCTATGAGGCAAGTCGGAAATCAAGTAAATATGACTCCCTATGTTCAAGAACGTCTATTTGAAGCAAAGAAGAAGTGGGGTCAGAAAAAGTTTCTGAATGGTAGTTCGGCCTTGACCCTACTTATTTATGAGGCATTGGATATGAATAACTGCTTGCGCGTGATGCCAACATTAACAGAGTTAGCCAAATATGCCAAGTCAGCAACTATCCTAAAGAAAAAGAAAACAGTCATCGCGGTTGAAGAAGTAAGTAACCTCTCCAATCTATCCAATAGACCATCAAAATGCAATGGTGTCCTAGTGGAGCTAGAGCCACTGAACAAGTGACTGGCTTCAAACATGGCTTGCGCCAATTCGACCATCTTAGCACAAAGCTTTGTTCGCTCTAACTCTAGATCGGCCCTAGGGTAACATTTCTCATGATCTATCACATTTGGCCCTTCCTAGTTGGGGAATGGAAGGTGATGGGTTGGAGGGCGATGGAAAGGGGTGTGGTGGTGTACTGTGAGAGTGGTTTTGAGATGCGAGTTCACTTATCTTTGCTTTGGTTTCTCTTAAGCTTTTCTTCAAGTTCGCTCATTTTCTGTGACCATTGTCTTTTCATTCTCTCCCGGCTATCTCTCCATGCTCTTGTCCTCTTCTTGGTTATACTCTCTGTCTCACTAACCTCATAACTCTTTTCCTATCCTACTCCTTGGGTTTGCTACAAGGCTTGAGCTCTAATGACCACATGCACGGGGGTTGTGGAAGTTATACTTCCTGTAGATTCTACCACTAACCCAATGACGTTGATAGGAGTGATTTTTGGTAGGTTATTTGGGTTCTTCGGGCAATCTTGTAAGAGATGCTCTTTCCCGCAATCTTGACAAAAGCCCTGAATTGTCACTGGTTGGGGTTGTGTAGGGACAGGCAGTGGACAATCACGTATGAGGTGATCTCGCTGACATCTGAAGCAAGGTCCTCTAGGAAATGGCAGTCGTACCTGCCTAGGTTGAGTTCTAGAGTTGGGGTTTGTGTACATGACATTAGCATACTCAGGCTCCCCACTATTTTCACTTGGGTCCTCATAATAGTATGACTCGTTATGCTCGGGTGACTACATGTAGTAAGCCTCTGGGCTGTCAATATGTGTGGAGTCAAAACTATGGTCACTTGGATCACTATCTGATAGCAACGGTGTGACTGTGACTATGGATCTGTTCAGATTTTCTTCAACAGATGCATATTTCATTGGGATCACATTGGTTGGAGCAGGGGGTTGTTCTGCTAGCATTGGTTGAGGTCTCTGCTGGGCCTGATATTGTGGTTGATAGGTTTGTTGAGGCCTAGCATACTGTTGTGGTGGGTACTGGTTCTGATATCTTCCCTGTTGTGGATAGGGCTGAGGGTAGGTTTGCCTAACCGCTTGCTTATTGTATGGGCAATCTTGTGCTGTGTGATTTGTGTATCTCCGTTCTATGGTGCAGTACTGGCTACTAGGATTCACTTGGGGTTGAGCCATAATGGGACATACGTTCGCCATATGGTCACCTCCACAAGTGTAGCACCTCTTTACTGGAGCAAATCTTGGGATTTGTTTGCTAGAGACTCCTAACTTCTGAGCTACTTTTTTTGCGAGTTCCTCAATAGATGTGGACTGCGAGGAAGAGAGGCTAGTAGAACTATCTGAATCTTTGTAGATTTTGGAAAGTTCTAATTCCTCCCCTAGGTTATCCTCGATGTCGATGCACAAGCTTACACACTCTTCGATGGTCCTAGGGTTTTTTAAGTACACATATGATCTCAACTTTGTACTCAGCAATCCATCTAGGAATAAAGCCACTTGTTTGGCTGGTGTGGGTAACTCAGGAATAGGGCATCTCTCTAGGTATTGCCTAAATCTTCTTCCCGCAAGTCTCACGGTCTCTTGAGGTGTCTGCTTGAAGCTGTGGATCAATGAGGAAGTATTATGCCTTATGCCACTCTTAGAGAATTCAGTGATGAATGCCTCTAGAAGTTGGTCTATGCTTCTGAACTGCCTCTCATTCAAGGGTTGAAACCACATAAGGGCTGTGTTCCTAAGGGTTAGACCAAAGGCATTGTATTGCGTGAATAGGTCCTCCACTTGTTCAACTCTCAAGACTTGTCTAAATTCGGCCACATGATCGTATGGATCTCCAGTGCCATCAAAGTAATTCTTCATGGACTTAACTAGCTGTGTAGGTCTCAAAGTCCTGGTGTGTTCCCTAGGCCTTGGCAAAGGAAAATCATCAGCATTTCTTAGGTTCCTTGGAACCCTAGTTCTCTCTGTTTCTTCTCTATCCGTCTCTGCTCGCGTTCGTTCTCTTCCTATTGGGTTGGCAAAGCTTACCTCAGGTTTGTCTCTACTTCTATCCCTTTGAGCTCCATGAGCTTGGGAGGTCCTAACTCCTTGGTGGCTGTAGGACACATTGGCCGAGGTTGGGGAAAAACAAACTCACCCTTCCATGTGTAGGCATGTCTGCCGTGCTCAATGAACACAAAGATCCTTTGTGATGTATTGTCTAGGTAGGTTACTTTGCCTGGGCTATCTGGGTCTTTAAACTCATAGATTGTGAGAGCACCTACTTCGTGAGGCAGGGCATGCTTATATCTCCAAAAAGCCTCATTGGTTTCTCAGTTTAAAAGCAAATCTATGCTTTTATTATCGTAGGGAATCCACTATGGAGTCATGATCCTGGTCAAGACTGATTTACCACGGGGAGTCCTAGGCTCTCTCTCTAAATTCCCTTGCTGTATATCACCCATGTCGGTTTCTGCGATCACATTCCCAAACTCGTCGGTTCTATCTGGAACGATGGTGACTACATAAATAGTCCCTTCTTTATCTAGGTATGCTTCATTCTCGAACTTGACTACCGGGTGTTCTAGTCCATGGGGTTGATCGGGGTTCCTAATCTGGACCACAGATCTTCTCAGGCCGTCTTCATAGATGCGAGCACCTAGACGATTAGTCCTGATGTATTCCAATTGATTCTTGTAAGGTCCTTTTGGCTTTTCTAGATACGCCGCCCCTGAGCTACCTACTGGTCTCTCCATGTTATAGGACATCTCAGAATCACTTGTTTCTGATCTGGGAGTGTATGGGTAATCACTCAACTGCTGGGCCCAAGACCTAGCAGTGTGATTGACACTAGCTTCAGAAGATCTGAGGCTTTGTCAGTCTCGGCCTAAGTGTCTGCATGACCTAAGGTTCATATGCGTAATTTCTCTACCCCCTTGGTCCCAAGTACACTCTCGTTGCAGGTTAATTTGCACCAATCTCTTTGTTCTTTTTAGTTGAATATTATGTTTATGATCTTGTCTGATATCACATCGTCAGGAGTACTTAAGTGAATTTCGCACTTCATAAGTGATCGATTCATGTTTACTTTTGTCCCTTTGGGTTTTTGCACTTAAGACCTACTTAATGCTTGCACTTAGTTGATTAGTTCTCTTGGACTTGATTCGTGCCTAGCGTTGCTCTAATTAATCACCACACCTAAGTCATACTAGCCTAAGCTAGGAATTGACAAAGGAGGGTTGAGAGAACTTCCAAGCTCAATCCTCTGGTTGCTCAGATTGCTACACCAGCCCAGGAAGCCTTCTCCCAAGCTTGGTACTCACCCTTGCTAGCTTGCCTTGGAATGCCTTGAGTGCACACAATGTTCCTGCTGAGCTTGCTAGAGATGGTGATGCTGCTGAAACCTGCAAGAAACATGCAAAAACACACAAAAACAACACTACACACTCGCTCTCTCTCAAACTCGCACTAAGCAAATGAGGAGAATGACAAGGAAGAGGGAATATGAAGTGGAGAAGGAGATGGAGATGGAGGTGGAGATGGAGATGGAGATGGAGAAAAAACAAGACAATTACCTACTACTTACCATTCCAACGCGTCCTATCTACGTCTTACCATCACACGCTTGTCCTCAAAGCTCGAAACTTCGGCAACGGCGCCAAAATTTGGTGTAGCTCAGTGATGAGTAGCACCTCCTTTAATGTCAATCCGGGAAGACATGAGGATGGTATGAAGACCTCGAGCAAGTGAAGGCACAAATGTGTGAGTGAGAAGCACACCAACATGCACACACGTACACACACACGCGCACACACAGCAAGAACAAAGAGAGTAGGACAATGGAATTACTTCTATTATAACCAAGTTCTCATACAAGCTCAAAACTACAAGAAGCTAGCTCAAAAATGATCTCTCTAGCTCTATTTATAGTTTTTTACTAGCGTTGGCCCTATCTAGACCTAGTGTCCGGCCTAGTTAAAAATTAGGTTCCAAGGCTTATTTGAGGGCTCACATGAGGTCTAAAAAATATGAAAATTGGTAGGAAATTACTTCTAAGGCTTCTCAAGCTCGAGGACTCCTCGGCTTGTACAAAATGGAGCTCCAAAAAGGTGAAACGGTATTTACAAGGGTTTCTAGTGATGAGAATCACTTTTAAAAGGATGTAAGGATTGGAAAAAATTGATGGGTTGCCTTAGTGCTAGCTCTGCATGTAGGCCCGTACTTGCTTCTTTTCGTATGATGCCAACAGAGAGCCTTCATAAAAAGGTTTGTAATGTTCTCTTGCATGGGCACATATGCCAAGCTAATCTCCCCAGCAGAGAACCTCTCACTGACATAATGATAATGCACCTCAATGTGCTTAGTGCAAGCATGGAACATAAGGTTCCTTGCAATTGCCAATGCACTCTATCTGTCAGTGAAGATGGTGGTGGTAGAAGACTGACCAACACCCAAATCAACCATAAAGCATTTGAGCCACACACACTCAATAGTCGCTATGAAAGTTACCCTATATTCAGCCTCACAATTGAAAGTGGCCACAGTAGGATGCTTCTTGATCAACCAAGATATACATGAGCTACCTACCATGAAGCAAAAGTCACTAGTGGACACACGAGTGTCATAGCAACCATCCCAATCACTATAAAAAAAAAGCATGCAAATCTGGCGGTAGTGACCCCCCCTTGGGATAAAACAATCCAAGTAGTCGGGTACCACTCAAGTAGTGAAAGATGTGCTTAACCGCTTGCCAATGCTTGACACCTGGGCAACGCATAAACCTGCTCATCTGTGAGACTGCAAACTGAATATTTGGTCGAGTAATGCATAAGTAAATCAAGCATCCAACAAATTGCTGATAGAGAATAGCATCAAATGCATCTCCAACATCATGAAGACTCAATCATAAACCTCTCTCCATAGGAGTAGCAATAGGCTTACGGTCTTCAAGGCCAAAACCATGCAATAATGTGTCAATATATTTTTTTTGACACAAAGTCATTCCACCATCAACTTGCATAAACTGAATGCCCAAATAGTGATGCAAATGCCCCAAATTAGACATCTCAAATGAGGCATGCAAATCAGACTTAAAATCAGCAATACACATGTCATGAGGACCAGTGGGCAACATGTCATCAACATACACAACAATGATCAGAAGCACATCATTAGCATGCTTAACATATAAGGTGATTTTAGTTGGAATGTTCTAAAAACCATCTGCAATGAGATAGGCATGTATCTTTTCATATCAAGCATGTGGTGCTTGCTTTAAACCACATAATGCCTTCTTTAACCTACACATGTGGTTTTCATGCCCTTTCTACACAAAGCCATGGGGCTGAAAAACATACACTTCTTCATGCAAGTCACCATTTAGAAATGCTATTTTAATGTCCAACTAATGTACATTCCAAGCATGAGAGTTGCAAGTGCATAGATGCTACGAACAGTAATCATTCGGCATGTAGGTGCAAAGGTCTCATCAAAATCAATGCCTCTTTCTTGTGCATAACCTTTTGCAACAAGCCTAGCCTTATACCTGTCAACTGTTCCATCACATTTATGCTTCAACTTGTATACCAACTTAGTGCCAATGGCCTTCTTGCAAAGAGGCAAGTCACATAAAGACCAGGTACAATTCTTCACGATAGCATCATATTCAGATTGCATTGCATCCATCCAATGTTCAAAATTTTGTGCTTCATCAAACGAAACAGGCTCAGTCTCATCAGAGAGACTAGATGTAGCCATAGAATAGCAATCTGATCCAAAAGAGGCACAATGAGAGGTTGAACGAGTATGATATGACAAAGATGCATCTAATTTACTATCACACAAAGTCTGCACCAACCATTTTGGCATAGTTTTTGCCTGCTCAATATCAACTCTCTCATCAACAAGTGCATCATGTAAATTTGTATAAAAAATGGAATGATCTACATCATCACATGAAACCTGTAAAGGCTGAGAAGTTGCCTCATTAAGACCAGAACTAGAGTGTCCACTTGTACAAAGAGGCATCAAAGTATCATACATCTCTTTGGAGCTAACAGATGTCTGCTTCGTACATGAAAGTAAGGGCTGAATAGCACCTTCCATAGAAACAACATCACAACTAACCAGAATGCATTTAGTCTGTGGAGGATACAAAGGATAGCCTTTGCTTTCAGAATTGTATCCAACAAAAGTACATTTGAGAGCTTTATCATCCAATTTTTTGCGATGTAGTTCAAGCACTAATGCATATGCCAACCAAAAACACGTAGATGAGCAACAAATGGCTTGCAACCATGCCAAGCCTCATATGGAGTGATAAACTACAGTGCTTTAGTGGGACACTTGTTAAGTACATTACATAATCTAAATTTTGTATCATCATCTTCTTGGATATTCTTCCATTAGTGAGTGCACCACTTTATATGGTTGAGTGGTACTCCCATGTTGTAATTTGGACATCTATTTTTTAGTGAGTAAGAATCTAGCTTACGTTCCCTATCCTTGTCTCAAAATCTCTTTCTTTCTATGTCTCATTTATCATCTTAATTAATTAAGTCTGTATGCTCAAAAGTTTTTAGTTTGGAATGATCCTGGGGCCCCAAATTCCAACACTTGGTATTAGGGCATAATTGACATACACTTTTAGTTAAGATGAGTGAGATTAGAATTGAGATTGAGAACAAGTTCGATGGATCTTCTAATTATCCCATGTGGAGTTTCATGATGATGAATATTTTAGTGACAAAGGATTTATGGAGGATCGTCAATGGATCCTTAACAAGACCAAGACGAGAAGGCGAAGAAGGAGCCACAACAGCTTCAAGAGGTACTGGAGTTACTATTACAGAACCAACTGAAGAAGAGGTAACCACTTCGACATCCAAAGCCACAGGTAGGTCTTTACCTATAGTTCCTCCTACTGAAGATGAGGCAAGATGGGATGCTAGAGATGCTTTAGCACTTTCATTCATAGCAATGAGTGTTAAAAAGCATATTTTACCACAGATCAGATCTTGTAGAAGTTCTAGACAAGATTGGTTGAAGCTTGAGAATCTTTTTCAGAGCAAAAATCTTGCTAGGAAAGCTCACTTAAGAAGACAACTAGCAACTACAAGGATGAAGGCTGGTGAGTCAATTCAAACCCACATTACAAGACTCATTGACCTGAGAGATCAACTTCTAAATGTAGGAGTTGAGATATCAGATGAAGAAATGGTAAATATGATGATTAGTTCACTTCCTATTTCATATCGATCTTTTATAACCACTCTTACCCTTACCAAAAGAGATAAAGAGGTTACATTTGAAGAGCTAGAGTCCTTGTTACTTCAAGATAAAGATCAGTTGAAGGGAATGGAAGAGAACGAAGAAGCACTTTTATCTTCATCAAAGGGTAAAAAGAAGAAGGATAAGAAGGAAAAGCAATCCAAGAAGGAAAGTAGGTCCCTCTCACTTTCTAGTTTAGATTCTGTTTCTACTACATCTAAAGAGAAGTCTTCTAAGAAGAAGGAAGTAATTGTTTTTACTGCAAGAAACCTAGAAATTTAAAAGCAGCATATTATAAAACGATTGCAGTAGAAAAGAAAAAGGCATCAAGTAATGTTGCAGAAGATGATAATAAAGGGAAATCTCAAGGTGATTCTTATGCCTGTATCACCATTGAGGAAGTAGCTCTTGATCAGGCAGCTTTACAAGTTCTTTCAGCAAGTCCTTGGATATTTGACTTAGGTGCTACAAAGCGTATGACATGTTGTAGAGATATGTTTTCTTCTCTTTCCTATTCTTCAAGTAGAAGAGTTACTATTGCAGATGGCAATGATTTGGATGTTGTAGGAATAGGTACAGTAACCCTAAAGTCAAGAGAAGGTGGTAATTCTTCAGATTTTAGATGTTTTATATGTACCTAAAATGAAGACAAATCTGCTATCTATATCTGCATTTTTATGTGATGGTTTTAAATTTGTATTTGACAGAGATCTTTGTAAGATCTTATCACACAAAAACAACAAGTGTATTTTACAAGGTGAGCATAGAGGAGGGATCTTTGTTTTATAAAAAATCAGTTAGGCATATGCGGTCAAATCTTCGTCACCGGTGGAAGATATGAAGCTATGGCATGAAAGATTTGGACATATTAGTATTGGAGCTCTCAAGAGTATCAAAGAAAAAGGTATGGTTGAGATTTTACCCTCATTCAAGCTAGCAGATGATTCAGATATATGTGAAGGTTGTCTTGAAGGTAAGATGCATAAACTACCTTTCAAGAAACATGGTCATATTATAGCTACCAAGAAACTGCAGATTATTCATTCAAATGTGAATGGACCTATAAGAGCAGACTCTATTCAAGGCTTCAGGTATTTTGTTCTATTTGTTGATGATTTTACGAGATACTCATGGATCTATGGTCTTAAGTTGAAGTCAAAAGTCTTTCCTATGTTCAAGAAATTTGTAGCTATGGTTGAAAATGAAAATCAAGAAACTATCCAGATTCTCAGAAGTCATAGAGATGGAGAATACTTGTCAAAAGAGTTCCATACATTTTTTGATGAGAAAGGTATTACTCGACACCTTACTATTCCTTATACTCCTCAGTAGAATGGTGTTGCAGAAAGAAAGAATAACTTGTTGAGATGATGCGGAGCATGATGGCATCCAAGAAGCTTTCACCAAAATTCTGGTTTGATGTAGTACATATAGCTAATCACATTTTGAATAGGTCATTGTTAAAAGCACTTCTGACAAGTCGCTTTTAATCTCGTTTCGGGTTCTTGGGGATGGATAGGGGTCTAACAGTGTAGAGTACCTTTATTTAATTTTCCCAAATTAACATTCGACTAAGCAGTAACTATCCTTCAAGGCAACAACTTATCACTATACAGTACATTAGCACGCGAATTAACAATCACAACGTCGCACATACTTATTAATGTTAAGACAATGTTACTGTGTTAATAATGAATCACTACAATTCGACAAGAACAGAATAACAATACTCAAGATATCTGCAAATCTTCAACAGAGCATCTTAGCACGGTCGCCCAGATAGACAGTCTGGCGATCTCGTCTCTCGTCGAAGAACACCGTAATGCCCTTTCATTAATGGATAAAAAGTTACAACTATTCGCTACACCTTTTCGGTGCATGCGATATATGACAAATAAAAATACAATCCATTCCGGCGACCTAACACTGGCACGGACGGTGGACTTGAACCCGCAAAGAAAAATAGAACTAAGGCCCATCAACTATGCCTTGTATGTATAGGGTTCTGGCTAGTTGAAAGGTTCTTGTGATCTTTTAATTTAAAGAATCCAGCATAATCTTCAAAGTTTCTGGCTCAACCAGTTGTGCGTCTGTTCTCACTGAACTAGCCGCAATACCTTGACTCATCAGTAAATCTGTCTGTGTCTGCAAAAATGCTTCTTGTAAATAGAATTCGTTGGCTAACGTAGCATCTCTGCTCAGCTTCATATCAACAATTTGGGCATCAATTCTGGACAATCTTTCGGCTTGAACACCTAGCTGGCTTTCTCTACGTTCCAGTTCCTGAGCTTGATATTAGATGGTTTTATAATACGCATCCCTTTCTTTCATGATTCTTGCTAATTCTTTCTTAAGATGAATTGTCCTGCCAATTTCTGCATCTAACTCACGACTTTTTTGGAAAAGCTCTTCAGACACCTGCTTTAATTCTGCAGTGTTCTGCATAGCCAAAGCTGTCATTTGTTGTCCTTTTTGTGTAACTAACGCAAGATCTTCACGCGTTTCTTCCAGTAAATTTCCCAAAGCAATTTGAGCATCGTCTTTGTCCTCCACCAATTGTTTTAACTGCTTGATTTCTGCATTCTGAGCGTCTAAAAGAACATTATTTTCATTCAACGTAGCAAGAGTGGCATCTCGTTGGGCAATCACGTTGTCCTGCTCTGCTATCCGTGCTTAGCGTTGTTGAAGCTGAACCTGCAGAGCATGGTTCTCTGCTTTGACTACATTGGCTTCTTCCTGTAATGGGGCAATATCCGCTTCTAGCAAATCGACTTTGCCTTGCAATTCCTGCCGAATGTTCTCAGTTGCTAGCTTCATCTGAAGGGGTAATTGATGGGAAATCTGTATTAGGAGGCAACCCATAGATTCCAATTCGGTGAACATTACTGGCGAAGGAGGAAGAGCAGGAGGGGGTTGTGATGAAGAGGCGGAAAACAGATGAGGGGAGGGTGGTGGAGAGTAATCGAGAGAAGAGGATGGAGGAGTGGGTGCTTCGCGAATTACATTGGAGATTGCACTAGGACATACTGCAATAGGCTCAACAGGGTTAATTGGCGGAGGAAGGGGGATAAGAGTATTCTGCACCAGGACTATTCCGGTCACATTCTGACTTGTCGCCTCAGCCCTTTCGATCATGGCCTAAGCATTAGCAATTACTTCCTGGATGATTTCGGCTACAATCTCTTGCACAATTTCCTCATCCTACTGATGAGATTCCTCCTGAGACGAGACTTCTTCAGATTCTTCCCTGCATGCACCTTGTTCCTGCTGCTTGAGCAGAGAAGAGGGAACAGATGATTCTACATGAAGAGAAGTAGCAGTGTCATGGAAAACTTCAACGTCGTGACGTGCAGTAGTGTCCTGCACCTGGCTTTTTGATGGACTAACGCATCTTCTTTTGTGACGAAACAATTGAAGCAGATCTTCATCGTCGTCATCCTCATCCTCGAGCATTTGGGTAGACCCTTCATGTAACAAGAAGGGAGCGGTGGGAGGAGGTTGCACGGCTTGGATCACCGGAAAGAGGAAAGTGAGGATATGGGGTAAACAGGAACGAGGGAGGTCACTCTTAGCGATTTGTTTCATAACCGCTACACATTCACGATGAATGCACCGAAAAAAGAAGGATGTAAAATTTATAGGCTCACGGGAAGCGGTATCTATCATGGAATAAAAAGGGCGTGAAATGCCATATGTGCGTTTCTGTAGATTGAGTGTGGCGACCAGGAATTGTAGAGCAGTGCAATCTGGTTCGGGTCTGCAAAGAATGGCATACTCATTAGATGAGTGCCGGGGGAACAAATCTTTCATGGTGGCCAGGGAAAGAAGTGGACCATTCTCCAATCCTTCCCGAGGGAGTCGAAAACCTTCAGCGAACGTGGCTAAATTAATGACTACACGAGGGTTTAAACAGGTAATTGGCCAACACTGCTCTGTAGTAGGTGTGGTGGCAATAGCAGAAATAATTTGCGCGTGGAATGGATGACACTCCACTGAATGCCAGGGCAATTCAGCGAAGGCCAACAGACCACGAGTGCGCAAATACTCACTCACGTTTGGAGTGAGACCCGCACGGAAGGTAGCGACATTCACGAGAGCTTCCATGGCATGCACAAGTAAACACAAAAGCACAAAATACAAAGAGTGCACAATCACACAAACACAATAGCGATTATCAGTAGAAAAAACAAGATTAAGTAAGAGCACGTGAAACATTAGGCGGCAAAAACCTAATCATAGCACTGTATTGGAGAGATATCCTTCATAATTACGACATGCATGCATGAACTGAAACAATAACACAGGGCGGCGATTAATCTTAGTTAGATACCAAAACGGAAAGATTACGGTCAGTGGTCAACCAAAATATGGGGGGATAAAAAGAAAAACAAGTGACACGTGAAAAAGAGGGAAAAAACTGCGTACACTTCATAGGTTATCAGACGGCTGGTGATATGGGCGGAGCTTAGAACCATTAATCACTTTTGGCAGGAGAACACCTGTTAAGGTCGCCAATCAAAAAATTGCTCGTCCCACTTGTTCAACAATTCGGTATGGACCGAACCACCATAACTTAAATTTTCTGGCAGAGCGATTAGCTTTAGCATTATAGAATAAAACAAGTTGGCCAATCGTAAAGACAGGGGTCTTGAGGAAACGATCATGAGTACGGGCTTGACGAAGCTGAACTTCTTGAAGAATCATAAAGCTTTCCTAGCGTTTTTCATCCAATGATCTAAGCACATCCATCCGAAATGGAAGAGATTCTTCCGACAGCAATTTGTGAGATAAGGCAACACGCAGGCTCGGTACCACGACTTCCATGGGCACAATAGCTTCCATTCCATAAGCAAGTTTAAATAGAGTTGTTCCGGTTGCCACTTTGTACGTGGTCCGGTATGCCCATAATATTGCAGGTAAGAGTTGATACCAACATTCCAGACATTCCAAGATCAATTTGCGAAGCATATTCAACAGAGTCTTATTGGTACTTTCAGCCAGACCATTAGCACGTGGATAGTACAGTGAGCTGAATTTATGCATAATCTGAAAAGTCTGAGTCAGTACTTGCATTAAGTTGTTTGCAAAATGTGTTCCTTGGTCCGTCACTATCTCCAGAGGTAATCCATATCGAGGGAAGACATCCTTCATCAAACATTTGGCCACCGAAACAGCTGTGGCAGAACGTAAAGCTCAAGCTTCTGCCGACTTAGTGGCATAATCTGTACAAGTCAATATGTATCAATTGTTGGTGAGGGTCACGGGTGGTGTTATTGGGCCAATAAAATCTAGACCCCACGTCTGAAAGGGTTCCAAAGGTAAGACAGGTTGAAGGGGAAAGAAGTGTCATTGCAAGGGCTATCCAGACCGTTGACAGACATCACATTGTTGCACAAATTGAACCACATCTCTGTACATTGTAGGCCACCATAGCCCACTTTGCAGAATTTTTCGGTGAGTAAGATCAGCTGCAAAGTGTCCTCCAGTGGGCAATGAGTGAGCCATAGCAATAACTGATACCGATTCATGTGGAGGAATACATCTAAGTAGGATGCCAGTCTGATCGACGTAATACAATTGACCCACAATCAACTGGAATTGTCGACTATAGACTACAATTTTTTGGCGCAGAGCAGTGGGAGTATTAGGTGGGAGACAACCATCAGTGAGAAAAATCATTAACATATCATAGTATGTAGGAGCAACAGGAGGTTCTGTAGATTCTTCAGAAGTTGTCTTAGTGACGTAAATAGCCGGCGTCGTATCATCCACACCTATCCGAGACTCACCAGAATCCAGTCGAGATAAAAAATCTGCCAAGACATGTGCGGTACCTGGTCGGTGAACAACTTCATAATCAAACTCCTGTAATAGTAAAACCCATCTGGCCAATCTGCCCCCTAAATGTTGTTGATGAACCAAATACACGAGTGCAGCATGATCCACATGGAAAGTGAATTTTTGTCCCAGCAAGTAATGCCTGAACTTCTTAACAGAGTAGACCAAATCAAGACACTCGTGTTCTGTCACAGAGTAATTTCTCTCGGTAGGAGCTAGTCTGCGACTCGCATAGTACATAGGCCAAAACCATTTGTCGGTTTATTGCATCAACACACTGCCAATCGCTATGTCCGACGCATCTACAAATACGTGGAATGGTCGTTCCCAATCAGGCGGTTGCAAGATCAGAGCCTGCGTCAATAAGACCTTCAAACGATCAAATGCCTTTTGACACTCATTAGTCCATTCATACTTCCGCGGGGTACTGGTCATAAGTCTGTTAAGTGGCGTCGCTAGATGAGCTAACCACTATAAATGCCTGCCATGCCACCGAATGTGACTAAGAAAACACATAACTTCTTTCGGTGTCTTTGGGACCGGTGCCTCCAACACGGCTGCTACTTTATCCGGATCTATTGGTATTTCTTGTTTAGAAATGATATGACCGAGCAGTTTGCCACAGGAGACCGCAAAAACGGATTTGGTAGGATTCAAACATAATTGATACTCACGTCATTTTTCAAAGCAGCATCGTAAATGATACAGGTGCACCGAAGTGTCGCCAAATAAGGAAAAATCATCCAAATGTACTTGCATAAACGTGGTGAAGTAAGGTGAAAAGACTTCCTGCATACATCTTTGGAATGTACTCGGGGCATTCCATAAACGGAACCACATTACGGTGCATGCATAAACGCCCCCGTTGGTGATGAATGCTGTCTTTGGTATATCTTGTTTTGCCATCCGTACTTGATTATATCCACTATAGCCATCCAAAAAAGAATACATTTTGTGACCTGCTACCCGATCGAGCATTGTATCTAAAAAAGGAAGAGGGAACAGATCCGGTACGGTGGCTGCGTTAAGCTTCCGGTAATCGACACAAATGCGTAACTATTTATTTTTCTTCGGCACTATCACTATTGGTGATATCCACTCAGCATGCTCAATTGGCACAATAAATCGCACCTTCAATAAATGATCAAGTTCAGCTTTCACCTGTGCCGCATAATTAGGGTTCATCCTATAACTAGGTTGTTTGATAGGCCTCGCATCCGGTTTGAGCACTACCCGATGTTGATAAATCCGTGGGTCAAGACCTTTCATGTCTCTATAGTCCCAAGCGAAAACACCTGAGAATTCACGCAGAAGTTGTACCAAATCCTCTTGGAATTTCTCCCCTAATCCTGCCTTAAATTTTACAGGCCTTGGGTTGACCATGTCACCCAAGTTGTACGTTACCAATTGATCTTCTGGTACATAAAACTGCCGGGGCTTTACCAAATCATCAACTATTTGCAATAGTTGTTGTAAGGTCGCTTCATCCATTGCTATGCCATCATCTGTTTCTGCTTCTCCGGTCATTGGTATGACCGTACAAGCTGCCGGACTCCAATTATCTGCTACCGACTGTAAATCTATAGTACCTACTGGGATCAGGTCCTTATTGGTCTCGAGGAAAGCCTCCTCCTCATCATCAGATAGCCCATCCAACATATGGACTGGCTTTGCTACATACGGTCGTGCATGTAGATCACAAGGTTGCATAGCATCCAATGTAACTACATATTTCCGGTGATTGTTCTTAAAGATTAACTCTTGAGCTGCCCAATCATGTACAACTTTGGCTTGCTTTAGCCATGGCCGACCGAAAAGTAAGTTGTAGTCGAGACTAGATTCAAGTAACTCCAGGACTACAAAGGTCATTTTAAATGTAGTTCCCTACAAGGTAATAGGAATATTACGTACTAGTCCCACCAGATGGACTCTGGATTGGTCCGCAATTCTTACAAGGAACTGCATTGGTTCAATTTGGATCCAACCCAGTTTCTTACAGAGTGCAACTTTTGCAATATTCACATCCGACCCGCCGTCAATTAAAACTTGTGTGATCTTCTGGTTTTTATACCAAACGGTGATCAATGGTACTGAATGATCCACCGTAGGATCCATTTCTGGTTGTATGGTCGTAGTTGCCGGAGTACATGAAGGTCCAGGGCTGACCTACTATTGGAATTGTTGTCTTACTCCCGAAACTAGGGCGAGCAACTGTCCCTGAGGGAGTGTGATTGAAGCCTTAGATATAATGTCCCAGATCTGGTCTATGTGTGCTGTGGTCATTACCGTCTCTGGTTGTGATTCTGTTGTTGCCGGGGCGGAATTCTGTGTATTCACTCTTGCATTTGGCAAAGAAGGTTGAGTTACCAGAACTAGGTCAGGGAACACAGTCGGCTCCTTAGTTGTCCATTGACTAGCCTTTGCAAACATCCACTGCTGCTCACGAATGCTAGTCTCGAAAACCTCAGCTGCTGGTTGCAACTGTTTTCCTGATCTTGTTTGTACCACGGCTGGTTGTGACTCGACTTGGGAGATATAAACCATATTGGTCATCGGATTCTGTCTTTCCTTCTTTCTTTTGTTGTATTCTGCAGCTTCTTTACAAAATCTACGAATATGGCCAACCTCGTCGCAAAAATGACATCGAGGTGGTGGGAGAGAGGTACCCTTCACCGATGTACCTGCCTGCCATGGATTTGGATTGAAATTGTTGTTACGCTGACCCCGGTAGTTCCTATATCCTTGCTACTGATTGGTTCGCAACTGTGGTGGCACATAATGGGTTGCTGTGCTGACCTGGTTCCTGTATTATGGCGTTTACAGCCGCTCTACCTTGCACCTTTGCGTTGTATGCACAAGTTTCCGTTGAGTGACCTGTCGTATTACAAATGGCACAATACATTTGATTAAGAGCACATGTGGAACTGGTGTGATCGGGATTCTTGCACTTGGTACATTACATTTGTTTGGACGGATCCTCGGTTACATTCTTACTTGCTTTCAACCATTCCAGGTCTTGCGTAAAACCTCCAACTTTGTGCTTCAACTGTAAAGCCATTGCAATTACTGCGTCCAATGTCATTCCACCCACACAGTGAATGATCATAATCTGTTTTAACTGTGGCTTCAAGCCGTTGATGAACCATTGTGTTATGACATCATCTGGCAGATTGGAAAGTGCCGGAGGAAGCTGCCTTAAGTGGGTTCTAAACAGTGTCGCATACTCCTGGACACTCTGGTGTGGTTTCTGTCGATTGTTCTCCAAATAGTCAAAAACTTTTGCAGGGTTCTTCTTCAAACGAAACCTCTGTAGGAATGCGTCTCTCACATCATCATAGTTATCGAAATGATTAATATCAACCACCTTGCTGCTTCATTAACCAATGTGGCCTGAAATACAATGGCCTTGTATGCCGGATCCGGTGGATGATTCAACACTACATAATTGATCTCGAATGTGCAAACATGTGTGTCGGGGTCATCCCCCAGAAATCCACCGAATTTTGTATATGTCAGCCCGATCGGAACCGATCGAGGTGGAATGATTGGCTGTGCGGCTGCTGCTGTTGCTGTTGCTGAAACTGCGGTTGCGGCTGTGGGGGTGTTTGCTGCTGTGACTGTGAACCACTCATGGTGCTATTGTGGGTAGTATTGTTGTTATCTGTATGTTGAGGGGGTGTCTCTTGTCCTTCAGAATTTGTATTATCAGCCTGCTCCCTAATTTCCGGTTCAAAAATGTCGTTGAATCTCTTAATTAACTCCAAATCTAGTAGCCTTTCCTTAGCTTTGGTGTTGAAATTAGGTAGGTTCGTACCAAAAAGTGGTAAACGTAATAGGGGTCCACCAGGTAACACCGCATTGTCACCGAAAAACTTCAAATTCCCACCAAATGGTACTGAACTTTGTTACACTATTTTGTGAGAATAAGGTTAGCTTCATTGCTCATTCACTTCACACAATTAGATTATTTCAACATAATCTAAATTTTGTATCATCATCTTCTTGGATATTCTTCCATTAGTGAGTGCACCACTTTATATGGTTGAGTAGTACTCCCATGTTGTAATTTGGATATCTATTTTTTAGTGAGTAAGAATCTAGCTTACGTTCCCTATCATTGTCTCAAGATCTCTTTCTTTCTATCTCTCACTTATCATCTTAATTAATTAAGTGTGTACGCTCAAAAGGTTTTAGTTTGGAACGATCATGGGGCCCCAAATTCCAACAACCACATGGAAGGACCAAACTGCATGATGCAATTTTTTGTCCCAATTCGACCTTCCACTATTGACTATCTTTGTCAATATAATGCACAACACTTTGTTGGAACTTTCTGCTTGACCGTTGGCTTGAGGATAATGAGAGGCTGATTTTTTATGAATCACTAAGAATTCATTCATCAAGGACTCTATTACTTTGTTAATGAAGTGCGTTCCTTGATCACTTATTATCTCTATAGGTAGTCCAAAGCGAGTAAAGATGTGCTAAAAAAGAAACTTAGCTGTGGTCCGAGCATCGTTTGTTCTAGTTGCTTTTGCTTCTAGCCATTTAGTTAGATAGTTTGTTGCCACTATTATATATTTAGCATGTGATGCTTTCGCTGGTGGATTAATGGGTCCTATGAAATCAATACCCATTTGGAAAAAGCTCTCGTGCAAACCATAGGTGTCAAAGGCATGTCATCTCGTCTAATAGGGTACTTAGATCTTTGGCATACCTCACAACTTCGTACGTAGGTATCTGCATCCATATGTAGAGTTGGCCACCACAAGCCTGCAAAGAGAATCATTTTTATAGTTCTTCGGTTGAGAAATGTCCTCCTGTGGCACCTGCATGTGCCATTTCTAATATGGATAAGTACTCTCCTTCATGCACACATAGTTGTAGTTGATTGTCTTTCCCTGTCTTGAATAATTGTCTTCCCAAGATAACATAGTCTTTACCCATTCCTTGTAGGGCTCACTTTCTTGCTAAACTTGTTCCTTCCTCATGCTCTCGTGTCTTTAAGAATTTCACCAATGTTTTACTCCAACCTAGTGCTATTATAGAGAAGGGTAATGGTGTATGGTCATCTGGAGTGGTTTCTTGACATTCTGTGCAACTACCAACATACTCATGAGCATCCTTAGGCATATCAGACCAACAAACTCCTAATCGTTTCAATTCTCTTCGAGTCCCGTGAGTTCCCTTGTGCATTCTCCATTTGTTTATGTGGGCTTGTTTAATCAAGTTTTTCTGTTTGTCTTCTTCTACACATCTAGGCAGTACACCGTTAGGTTTTTTATGATACACACTTCTTAATATAATGTGTAAGTTACGTGATTGGAGAATTTCCTTCCTAATCGTCTTGTTAATTGAGTGTTGTGGTCCATGGGTGAGTATTGAAATTAACTTTTCTGCCCACTTAAGACATACTTCCAAATTGAATAGGTAAGTGTCTGGTAAATCATCTGATACTCTGTTAGGTGGTTCTCCATGTGTTAACCTAGATAGATGATCAGCTCTTACGTGGGTATTTCCTTTTTTTACTATCACTTAGAAGTCGAACTCCATTAGTAACAGAAACCATCTTATTAGCCTTCCCGTGTTACAAGGCTTATTGACTAAGTACAATAAGGCTTGATGATCTATGAAGAACTTGAACTTGTTGGCTAGAAGGTAGTGTCTGAATTTCTCCACTGCATACACCATTCCTAAACCTTCTCGTTCCATAGTTGTATAGTTTCCTTCACCTTGATTCAGTTGTCTGCTTGCATAGGCAATAGGATGGTCCAATTCCTTCCTCTGTCGGTTGAGCTAGGATGCATCCTATTGTGTAATTGGAGGCATCTAAATGAATATGAAAAGGCTTATTCCAGTTGGGTGTTTTCAAAATTGGTGTTGGGCTTAGTCTTTTCTTGAGTTCATTAAACGCTTTCTCGCATTCGTCCCTCCACGTGAATTGGGTCAACAATCCATATAACTTTTGGCAATTATGGCATATATGTGAATAAACCTTCGATAGTATCCACAATGACCCATAAACACTTGCACTTCCTTTGCATTTTTTGGTCTTGGAAGTTCTAGTATTACTTTGATTTTATCTTCATTAGTAAAGATTTCATTCCTAGATACAATGTGTCCTAGGATTTTCCCTTGTCTTACCATGAACACTTTTCAGGATTCAGGCACACTCTATATTATCGACACTTTTCAAATATTCTTCGCAACTCTGGAATATGTTCCTGTCTCCGATCTGAGTATGTGCATAAGTCGTCTACGTATACTTCCATACTCTTTCTTAGGAATTCTTTGAAGACGTGACACATCAACTTTTGGAAAGTAGCAGGGGCATTCGTGAGCCCAAAAGGCATCACCCTGAAAGCATAAACTCCCCATTGAGTCGTGAATGCGGTCTTATGCTACTTTGTTGTATCCAAAGAATCCATCCAAAAAGCTATGAACTTCCTTACCTATGACTCTTTCCAAGAGGTGATCAGTGATAGGTAATGGGTAGCTATCACGGATTCTGGTTGTGTTTACTTTCTTCAAATTAATGCACACTCTTAGTTTCCCATTCTTTTTGGGGACAACCACTAATGGTGATACCCATTTGGTGTGTTCTATCTCGTAAATGAATCCGATTGCTAATAGCCTGTCTATTTCCTCCTTAATTTTTGCTGAATAGACATCATTGTAAGTGTAAGGGTGTTGCTTTGATGGTTTTGCATCAGGTGTTATTGGTATTCGATGAGCACAAATGGAGGGCTCTACACCTTTGAGGTCCTTATAGGTCCATGCAAACACATCCCGATACTCTCGAATTAATCTGATCAATTCTTCTCCCTCCTCAGGTGACACATCTTTTCCTATGTACGTGCATCTTTCTTCTCCATCTTCCAGAGCCATTATTACTTTCTTTGTTTGTTCCTTGTTGTCCTATGCTTCTCCATCTCTTGCCTATCTCTTAGGCATCTGAATGATTATCTTCCTCCTCTACTTCATATCTTTTGAAGTGTTCTGGGACTTCAAAAAGATCTGGGGTTGGTTTGGTCTTATCTATGGTTTCCTCATGGTTCTGTCTCAATTGAGTTGCTTCTATTGCTAACACTTTGGGTGTTCCATCTTTGTCCTTGAGTTGGATTGCTTCTAAATATCATTCCTCTAAATCAAACACTAGTTCCATCTCTATGCTCTCGTACTCTTCCTTCCATTCCTTTTTTAATGCTTCTCCTGCTTCTACCTCCTAAAGGACTACCATGTAAAAGCTTACATCATAACCTTCTTCATCCACACATCCATTCATGCTCAATACTTCTTCATTTACGCATACGTCCAAAGTGGCTAGAATCTCCATCCAACCGTGTGGTTCCAGTGCTTCATCAAGAAAAACTTGGGGCATATACATAGGGTCCTCTACAGGTCGGTAATTTTGATGTCCGATAGGCTGTATTTGAGTTTATTTCTCCTCTCTCTTTTCTTCCTTACACATCCATAATTGAGCATCTTCCTGCATCCATGATTGGTCACTTGATCCCGCACTACAAATTGACAAGTCATCCTCTTCCTTGTGTATGGGATTCCATTGTAGGTGGGGTACATCCCTACATGCAAATGTATGCAAATGCATGCAAATTTATCTTGGTAGTAGTTCCTTGATGTTGTAGGTATGAAGCGTCTCTTCCCTAGTCTTGCACCACCCTAAGTTGTCTCATGAATGGTCACCCTAATATCATTTGATAGTTATTAGCTTTTCCAAATTGACATATAGCTAACGTGTGCTCAAACTCCACTTCGCAGGTGGCTAAATTGATTTTCTCCAGTATTCCAAGGGGTCTCTCTACATGACCATTTGCTAATTGAAGCTTCATACATGTTGTTCACAGTGTTGGCTTTCCCCATTTCTCCGGAATCTCTTTGGTAGCTTTACCCACACCTGCCCCTGTGTCTAGAATGGCTTTTTTCATGTATCCATTATATGTGATGGGTAAACATGTATTCCCTTGTATCCTTTGCTAAATTCTCCAACTTTATCCACACGAATTTGTATAGTAGCAGGGACTTCAGTTTCCTTACTTTCCTTTTTATTCTTCTCATGCTCTAGCTTCAACTGTTTCGCTAATTGTTTCCATATTTGGGGTTGGGCACGTAGAAATTCTTCCACAGTCAATCGACATTGTACCTTGGTCTTCTTGAGTCAGTTAGATTGTGAGAGGTCTTGTCTGAAGACTCATTTTCCTTTCCTCAAACTGTGGGAGCATGGAAGATTATGGATTCTTTCTCATATTCTCCCATGTAGTTTGGTAGGGTAGAAATGTTGTGTGCTTTCTCCCTATTTTGGTCTAACATGGAAACCTCTTCGTATATTTCTTCCAAATTTGGAGTTGCCTGATCGTAATCCGCATCTAATTCCTCAAAAAGAGGTCTTGAATTTCCATTCTTTTTCCATCAGTCTTCCTGAATCCTAGTCCACAACTCTCTTGGCCAATCAGCTTCTCGTTCAAGGACTATTGATATTGATTTGTCCAGGTAAGGTTTCTATATTATCTTTCTCTTTTGGTTTCTGGTTATTTTCCTTAAAACACTCATTGTATTGATTCTCAGATATTCTAGTCTCTAGGAGGACAGGGATAGTCTTTTCTAGAGTGGCCTGAGCTACTTCTATGAGCTTTTTACATATTGCAAGTCTCTACTTTTCTAATTCCCCTTGTGGATAGAGTTTCTCATATTGTTCTATTTTTGGTCCAATCGTGATTCTGCCTTGGTAAGCTTTCAGCCACATGTCCAGATCATCTAGTCTTGGGTCTACTATGATTGATCCTGGCTTGTTTAATTCCTGTGTCTGATGAGTAAGTGGGTTTCCTTCTCAGATTTTTCTGGTTCCTTAGGTTTCTTATTGTCTCTTGTGTTGTTCTTGTCTTCCTTACTTTATTTTTCATCCATTTGTCTCTAAGTTTTTCCCTTGTATCCTTCCAACTTTGGGTTTTCTTTGTTCGGATACTCTCACCTAGGCCTTCAGATTCTTCCACTACCTGTATTCTGGGTTCTAGGTTTTTATTCTTTTCTTGCTCCGAGTCTACTTGTATTCTGTGATAGTCTTTAAGGGTACTATGTACTCTTTATCACTACCTGACGATTCAATTACTTCACTCACATTGACTTGTGTTGTCTCATGAGTCTTGTTGGGATTCTTGGGGCAGTCTCTAAATAGATGTTCCTTTTCACATTCATTGCAGTACCGTTCCCAAGTCCTTGGGGGTGGTGGATTATATGGCCGAGTGCACTCTCTTATGAAATGGTCTCCTCCACATTTATAGCATGGTCCCTTTGGCACAGGCGGTCTAAGGGGTGGCCTCATGGGGTTGGTACTTTGGGTGTGGTGTAGATTAGGGTTGCAATCTCCGGTCCATAAGTGGTTTCATATCCCTCATAACCATAGTATTGTTGGTTATAATTCTGGTCATACTCTATCAAACTGGTGTCATAGGGATAATATTCTCCTTGGGTTTGTTTGTATCCTTGATTCGTTGATTCAGTACTAGCTAATGGTGTAGCTGGTACTATGGCTCTCTCCATGTTTTCCTCTGGTTGTGTATATTTAACTGGCACTAAATTCTGTGGAAGGGATGGTTGTTGTCCTAACACTAGCTAAGGTCATTCATATTACCCTTTGTCATATGGTGTAGGTGCTCCTTGTGGTCCCGGATAATGGTTATATCTGGGAATCTCCCTTACTGGCTCTCTAGGCGGGTATCCATAAGGCTTATACTGAGGTTGATTTAAGGGTCTTGGCTGCCTGTTGAATGGGCAATTCTCAGTAGTGTGATTAGTGTATTTCTGTTCTATATGGCAGTACAGTGCGGGTCCTTGATATGGTTGCCTATTGTATGGATAAGCTTGGGGCATGCATGTCCCTCCTCTTGTGCACATGTGAGATGGATGATCTCCACTGCATAGGCTGCATCTTCGCAACATGGGTATTCTCATTGATGGGTGCTGGTAATTCCTCTATCCATGGACTCCTAACTTCTTGGCTACCAATTCTGCTAACTCCTCTACATTACTGGAGTTAGATGTCATTGTACTCCTAGTGTCTTCTGATTTTGTAGGGCTTGACGTACTTTTGAGATCGTCAGCCAGGTTATCCTCTAGGTCAATACATTCTTGAAGACACTCACTCAATGTCTGGAGCCGTTTCACGTAGACAAAAGTTCTCAATGTCCCGTTTGTCAATTCGCCCAAGAATAGTGATTTCATTTTTTGTTGAGAGGGTCTTTCTATTGTTGGACATCTATCGACATACTAATTAGCAGCTTTTACCGTTTCCTTTGGATGTTGTTTAAAGCTATGGATTAAGGATGAAAAGTTGTGTTTGATCCCTCTCTTGGTGAATTCTCTAATGAACTCTTGAAAAAATTTCTCAATATTTCCAAATTGATTGGGATCCAATGGTTGGAACCAAGTCAAAGTTGTCCCTATGAGGGTAAGTCCAAAGGATTCATACTACACAAAGAAATCATCCACTTTTTCGGCCCGTAATACTTGTTTAAACTCAGCTATGTGATCATAGGGTTCTCCCATTCCGTCATAATGATTTCTCATACATTTGGCGACTTGAATTGGTCTTCGTCTTCTTATTGGTTCTGGTGGTCTAGGCATTACAAGAATTGTTGTTCTAATAGGAGGTATTTGATGCTTCACTCCTAGTTGTGGCCTTGGCCTAACTGGTGGTCGATTTAGGTTGCCTAGTCTTGGGTGGTTTTGATTGTGTGACTGTACTCCTCGCATTGTGAATTGCACATGAGTTCGGTTAGGAAAAATTTGTTGGCTCGTCTATCCTAACATTGTATTCCCTGGTTCTTGATGCATTCCAAAAGGATTATGGAAGGTAGTTTCCTGCTCTCGAGAAGGGAATACAGGCAAAGGCAACCCCATATACTTCAACTGAGCTCTATAAACAACATCTACTGGCCAATACCTTCTTTGGTTTTGGTCTAGGTAGGTGACTCTATACTCATCTTCGGGATCCTTTAACTCATAGAAAGTCATTGGGATTTCTTCTTGTCCACATGTGGGTGAGTTGGCTTGTAACAGTAAGTCTGACCCGTGGATTAAGTAGAGGTGTAACAAGTAATCATCTTGAGGTATCAAATCTCCTCTCAAGACTCGATTTACCAATGAATTGCCTCTTATTGTAGTTACTAACTCTTCAGGATCAAGTCTCCCTGAGTTTCCTTGTCCTTCCAATCCTCTCTCTCTCTCGTTAATCCGATCTGGGTGTTCTGTTACAATGTAAATGTGACCTAATTTGTCCATGTACACTCCTTCATACTTGACTGCAGAGTTCACCATCCTTGCTACATATCTATTTCAGCCATCTAGGCAAATAGGGATCCCTTGGGGATTAATGGACACATATTGCAGAGAGGTGCAGTATTCCACCTCTGCAGTTGACATAAAGTTCTCCCTAGGGACAGAACCTTGCATGTCTTTTAAGGCCATAGGTATCTCCTCCTCTGAATCACTAGAGGTGTCAGAATATATAGAGTGATGAATTTCTTGGGTTGCACTTCCTACCAATGAAATGACACTCCTCCAGCTACTTAGCACTAGTCCTGATCTCAAGTTCATTCACCCTTCTCAGCCTATGTTGGCTTCCAAATTCCCCACAATTGGCTCTTCAACTCCTCCAAATTTTGCCCTCAAATGGCTTGATTAGTTCTAGAGGATACTGCTGTTGACGATACCAGACAGGCGATATGATATTGGTTTCAGCACGATACAATACCAGAAACCTCCGGCGATATGATACCACTGAATGAGACGATACGATACCAATTTTTCACACGATATGATACTGGATTGGAGACGATTACTGTATCCCTCATGATACGATACTGTAATAATGGACGATACAATACCAGAGTTGTTGGGCGATATGATACCACGTTTTCGCACGATACGATACTAAGTTGGCGATACGATACCAACGGTGCATGCAATATGATACCGCTCGGTCGACGACACGATATCGTGACCGAGATGATACAATACTGAGTGGACCGTGATACGATACCACCGGGTGATCGCAATCGTGATACCAACTTGATGATACGATACCGGATTGGTATCACGATACCTCAAGTGGGTATGCAGTGATATGATACCAAGCGAGTATCATGATACTAGGGAATTTTGGTATCACGATACCAAAACTCAACTGAGCATGATACCTTAGCCAAAATTGCTCTAAACTCAAAAATTTTTGTGCAAATATGTTTAGTTCTCATCCCTCCTCACTCTTGACCCTCTTTATCACTCAAAGACTGTCCAAAAACTCTCTGTTCTATGCCGCAATACCGAAAACGTCTCTAATCATGTGCAAGTGTATTTTTTAAGTAATTTTGATATCAAAAACTTATTGTAGCTTACCTTCAAGGATGTCTTGCCTAAGATTTGAGCTCTCAAGGTTGCTTTTTAGCTTGCCAAGTGTGATACCACTCAGGCGATACTAATTCCTCCTATGTTCACGATACCTGTTCTCACACTTGTGTCAAATGAACTGATATTTTTGGTTTTTATAGTTTGTGATATCTGAGACCTACTCTACACTAATTTTGACAATTTTTGGGATTCTTCTTGATGTTTGCTACTCTACTCCTCTCTCTAACCTACCCTAACTCTTCCCTTTCTTCCTCACTCCTAACCCTAAACCTAGAAACTCATTACACACTCCTCAAGGATGTGAAGTAACAAGTACTGAAGTGCTTGACTACTTGCCATTGAATGAATTCACCTCTACAAGTACGATTCCTTCCCTCCAGATCTATAACCATCATGAAGGCACCTTAGTTAAGTTTATTCCCCCGGCAATGGTGCCAAAAACGTGTGTACCTAAGTCTTGAAGCGTTAGGGACTTGTGTCGATGAGACTAAATCTCAATTGCCCTACAAGTGCATATAGTGGTGGACCGATACATGTTTAATTATCAATCCGAAGAACCACATGAACCAAGTGTATGAAGACGTGTGTGCACATGATGGAAAGTGAAGTGGCTGAGTTACAATGCAATTGAAAAGACTTAACTACCTCTCCTACTCACTAACTTTTTGAAAATGTATGCCGCGATACCACTTACAGTAGTAAGCACAAATTCGAACTTTTCTCCCAGCTTCAAACTCCGAATATGGCCAGTACGGGTTATTTTGAAGCTCTCAATGAGACGCATCTGTTGGTTGTATTTTCACTCGAATTTGACAAATACTCTTCAAATTATGCACAAAAGAGTGAATGGCAAGAAACACCAACACTCGCTTTGCAACTCGTGGTGGCTCACACACACAGTAAAACAATTTGAAAATGGTGGGAAGGGATAGATAACAGTCCTACACACATTCCAAGCATCACAAACACGCAAAAATCATGGAAAAGGTGAGAATCAGTAGGAAAGAAGCAAATTTGAATTTCTGCTCCTCTTCTTCACAATGGCAAAAAGTCCTTACAAAGAGTCACAAAGTGACTTTTATATATGTGCCCTAAAAATGGTCCTTTCACACAAGAGACCGGCACTTTATTGACTAATCTCTAATTTGCTACTATTTTACAAGAATTATGTTACAAGAATTTGGAGCTCTAGTGCATTTACATAGTTTTGAGGGAATCTCCTAGAATTTTGAAGAAGAAATTTTATGCCCATTAATTTGAAAATTTTGGGGCTCCTTTTTTGTGCCTCTTTTCTCTGCAACAATTTGTCAGCATGTAAAATGGGCACCCTTGGTTCTGATCGGGGTATATATATATATATATATATATATATATATATATATATATATATATATATATATATATATATATATATATATATATATATATATATATATATATATATATATATATATATATATACATATATAATTGTGTGAAGTGAATGAACAACGAAGCTAGCCTTATTCTCACAAAATAGTGTAACAAAATTGTAAATCAACCAACTCTAATTTTGAGATTAGGGTAGAGAAACCCTAAAAACAAAATATAAGGTTAACTCACAAAAGATAGTTACCACCACCTTGTAGAAGACCTCTTGTTCCAAGAGAGTAGCCTCTCCTTCACCAAAACTTCACCTCCTCAAGAGCGTGTGAACACTCTCTCTTCAAGAAGACCTTCAAACTCTAGCTTGAGATCTTTGAGTGAGTGAGTTGAATAATGACCCAACGGCCTTCTTATGTAGCTTTGAGTACCCTATTGAAAAGCACTTCTAAAAGCTATTATCTTAAAATCAAATAAAAAAATCCTACAATCAATTTTGATCGCTTAATCGTAAATCTTTCACCAAATCACCACGGCACCATCCGTGCTTTTTCACAAAATCTAAAGCTGCTGCGATATGCTCCCGCTGGGATTCGAACCTTAATTGGTTCTTTGGAAGAGTGATGTTCTATCCACATCGCCGTTTGTGGCTTCTTGAAGAACTATTCAAGCATAATCATCATATGTTGTCCTTATTGAGCATTTTTGGACCATATGATATTGACTCCAACAGTGGCTTACAAGACGACCATTGGAACTACTCCATTTAACATAGTGTATGGACAAAATGCGATCCTACCAATTGATTTTTTGGTGCCTACTTTAAGAGTAGCACAACAGTATGAATGGACAGGACATGAGTTGTCCAAGCAACTTGAGCAGATAGAGAAGTTACACGAAACAAGACTACAAGCTGTTGCAGGAACTTATGCCGCTAAAAGGAGGCAGAAAGCATATTATGATGCGCACATCAAAGACAAAGGCCTGAAAGAAGGAGATTTAGTCCTAGTATATACCTTGAAGCAACATGCCAAGAAACTACATAAATGCAGATACGGACCCCTACTGATCAATAGGATCTCGACAAGCAGAGCCGTCAATCTAGCCACACTAGATGGAGATATACTTCTTAATTACATAAGTGGTTGTCGAATAAAGCGATATGTGGAACCATTGACGGATCAAATGTTAGCACAACTCATAGGAGCACAAAATCAAAAAAGGGAAGAAGAAAGAATTAGAGAAAAAGCATGCAAAGAAGCCTTGGAGTGTATCAAGAAACGAAAAGAGTGGATAAGGCAAAGGGATGAACGATATTTACAAGGAGAAGAACCAATTCCCATGGCCAATTACCAAATTCAGCAAGCCGACACAAAGAACCTCAGCATATCTCGACCATATTTGAACCGAGGAATTGGAACCACAGAGTACCGATTGATAGATGCCCTGATCGACTCAGGAGCAACCCTAAGTTGCATACGAATGACAGTTATTATGCATCTTCAAATGACCATAAACCCAAATAGAGCATGCATGATAGACATTGAAGGTCAAGTCATAGAATGTGTTGGAGAAGCCCTAATATTCCTCCATTTAGGAAACTCCACTATGGAGCAACGGGTTTTGGTATGCAAAGATGCAGACTTAGTAAAAAATCTAGTCCTAGGGCAAGATTGGATTATCAAGAATGAAGTGAGCATTCATCTAGCACAAGGATACATCTCAACCAAAATAGGGCATAAGGAAATCTTCAGTGTATTAGAAGAAAGATCTCCTCACGCGCATGAAGTCATCAAGCTTGAGAAAGAAACCCCAACAAAGGAGTTAGCAAACGAATCAATCGAGAGCATACCCAACAAGTACCCTAAGCCCGGATTGCCTGCAAATACAAAGGTGTCACTTGATGATGTGCCTTCATTCCCCATGAAAGATGAATTCAAGAGAGAATGTGAGGACAATGCTCCTAAAATCACCTACACCAAGGGAAAAATAACTCCATGGAAGCCTACTACTCGAACGTTATATCCAGGGAATACTCGTTTACAATCCATTCACACGGATCAAATGACTAAACCAGGTGATTCCACTCAAAAGCACTCCAATTAGTCAGTGAAAGCAAGGAGAAATCACCACTACTCAATACCATAATCAGAGCCACCAAGACTACTTCATGTGTGGCTTCCAAAATCATTAGTAGAAGCCCAGAAAACACGACAGCATATGTGGATCCCAAGGAAGGTCAAACAGACTGCAAACCAGGAACTAAACAAGCTAGAGGAAATATTGTGCGCATGAAGCGAAACAATGAAGCCTAAAAATACCTATCAAAGATACAAGAGGAACAAAACATCAAACAGTCAGACTTTAAGAAAGCAAGAGCTAAGGGCCAGAGAACAACCAGATCAATGGAGCCAAATACCTCAAACACCAACTACAAAATGGATATGAAGACCCAAGACGTAGTAAGGACAGGAACAACCGACTAAACAGGATTCCTCTTGCACTCATGAAGAGTCCCATGCACCTAGAGTATGCATGGCAGGGCCCCATTACAAGGCCATGCATTCGGCACATAGTCTTTTCAACAGAACTAGAGGTGCACCTTTCCAACTTGGGAATAGATCCTAGATTCTACTTCCATAGGAATGAACCTACAGTGTAAATAAATAAATGCTTCGTCTAGAACTAACTTTTGTTTTCTCTCAGGAATATAAATCAAAAGAGGTGTGGTAAGAGACTTTACTTACTTAAGCAAGGGGAAATAGAGTGACGCAATAAGCAACATGTCACTAAGCCGCACATAACAAACAACTTGATTCCTACTTGAAACTGATGTTCTCTCTATTATTATAAGTGCAGATGGCGTCTAAGGATTCTGAAGAAACTATTCAAGAAGAGGTGCTAGAGTTTCCCTTACAGAGTGTGAAAAAAGCAAAAGGTCATTGGTTTTGAGAGGATCAGGCCATTAGGGATTATTAGTTCTTAGTAACAATCAAGATTATCGACACGAACCATCAGTTTCCAGTGATTTCCCAAGATTTCAAAGTGTTACATGAACTTCTGTCAAGTATAGAGATAATAAAGAAGGCAAGTATTCAAAAATATTTCGAACTGCCAATCTACAAACTAGACTTCCAGTGATGCACACAGGTGATGAATACCCTGCAACCGACTTTACATGACCCGTTAGTGCCTCAAGCCAGAGTTTTAGATGCGGTAGGAGAGTGGGTAATCATTCAATTCACCCATGATTTGAGAATCCCTTCGGGTGGGAAAAGGATGGAAACACAGTTTTGAAGGATGAAAGCCGAGGGGCTAAAACACGAACATTCACGGATATCAATCGTATCCATATAGAAGAAGAAGTCATACTTATTCATCAACACTTTTGTTTTCCAAATATGCATCGATATACCACACCAAAAAAAGTCATAGTACAGATGATATCGCACGCTATCAAACAGATTGGCAACCAAGTGAACATGACGCCATACATCCGAGAATGCCTTTTTGAAGCGAAGAAATAGTGGAGCCATAAAAAGTTCTTGAACGGAAGTATCGCTCTAACAATACTTATCTATCATGCACTAGGCATTTGGAAACATTTGAAAGAGATGCCCTCATTTGCAAAAATGGCTAAATATGCGAAGTTAGCCACGGTTCCAAGGAAAAAGAAAGCAGTAAAAATAGTGGAAGAAGCTGAAACCAGCTCTCAACCGAGAATGAGAGGTACCAAAAGACTACGAGAAATGATGAAGGCAAAAGAAGCCCTTCCAACATCAAAAGGGATACATGTACTTCCAAGGACAAGGCTAGAGGACAACATGCCAATTACAAAAGAGGAACTAAACAAAGCCATGGAAGCAACTCATCAGTACATGGAACCCGATGATTTTGGAGTGGAAGGTACAAAGGTAGATCAAATTACGGATGAAACTAACAAAGGCACAACAAGGCAGGAATCACCTAAAGAAGGATTTCATGTATTCAAAATGAATGAAGCAACGAACATTCAAATCACAGAAACTCACTTAGATGGAAAGAATCACAAACATTCAAATCACAGAAGCATTGGTCAGGAATCCAAAGAAGGAAAAAGTAGAGGAAGCAGCAAAGGAGCCCAAAACCTTCACACCAATTAGGGTGGTAGTAGAGCCCTCTCCTTTGGATGTCACTTTTCAGAGCAGTGCTACAAAATCATCCACAAATGAAGATGCGGGAAGAAAGAGACAAGTGCACCTTCAAATAAGACAACCCCACAACGAAACGATACATGTGGAACAAGGAAGAGAGGTACGAACATGGGAAGAACCAAGCATCCCCAAACATGGCTTAATGCAGATGTAGCTAAATTAAATCCGGTCGTCAAGCAAATGTTACGAACAGCTATGGACACTCAACACTTGATGCTTGAAGCGGATGCAGACTACGACAAGGCTATGTGAGAGAGAAGCCAATTCTAGGTAATAAGTGAAAACTTATCTGCACAATTAATTCAAGCTCAAAAGGCACTCTCAGCCAAGGAATTCGACGCCAAAGAAGCCAAGGACATATGCACCATGCTAGATACTGAAAACAAGAAGTTGCAAAATCAAATAAGAGAGCTACAGAGCAAATATGAAGCTAGTGAAGCAGAGAAGGCAAGAATGAATGCTCAAAGTAAGTTGCTCGAAAGTCACATCAAAGTATACATGGAAGAAGCAGACACTTTAAGGAATAGGAATAAAGATCTTATGACTGCCCTACTATGTCACCAACCCATCGAACCAACCAAAATAACCGCAAGCAGCACAAAAGCATTGGAGGATCAAATTGCCAAATATGAAGATCAGCTAAAAAGAGAGCAAGCCATCATAGAAGAATGGGAGAAAAGATATATGGATGACACTAATGAACTTAGCAAAAAATGGAAGATGGCAGAGAATAAATTTCTTGAACAATGCAATGAAGATGCTAATCAACTGGCTGCCATAGGAGAAAAACTCCTAAAGAACAAGGATGCAATCACGCGAGCCACCGAAGAAATCAAGGCAAAAGATGAACTCATTGCAAAATTAAAAGCTCAAATAGAAAAACACATAGCAATGGGGACACCAATAGTTCCAAGCTCCACAGTGGCTACTGAGTAGATTGGTACATCCTCTTTCTCCCCCCATGCATCATTCATCGATAAGGGAAGAAACAGAGACCCACACTGAGAGACATAATCGGGCTATTGCAGAACTAAGCCGAAACGAGTGGGCACTACTGGTGTCTCAACTTACGAAGCAATTTGAAGATCAAGTGGTCAAACTAATGAAAGAGGCAAAGATTGAGAGCAAGAGTCTAGAATAGATTTTGAAGCCTTTCAATATACCTTACAGATGACTCAAAGAAGAGACACATCAGCATATAAAGAGGACCACCAATAAAGACCCAGATAACAATCTACAATTCAACATGCAAACATTCACCTATACAGAAGAGGAATTTATAAGGCAGACCCTATTTGGCAACGAAAGTTTTTAGAAAAGAATCATACGTTATGAATACACTAGGAATTGGCACCGTACGTACTTCAAATCAACCCATCTTTTTGCCTAGCCCCTAGAAGATGCTCTTGGACATAATTTTGGGAAGCACAGTGATAGAGAAGCTTAAATAATCAATGGCTAAATTATCCACTATTACCAAGCCCATGGCACACAATTACTTACCGACGAAAGAATACATGGTGAAGACTATTGAGTTTTGGATCGCCAGATATGCCACAGTACCGGATTTAGCAATCAAGATGACAAACAAAATCTTGAGAATGCTACTTACAGTAATAAAGGTATTTCAACACGCTTAGTATACCTTTTTGAACTTCATCAGAATTAACTAGGGATCATACACACTAGTTTTTTATTTATCTACTATCCCTAGTCGCTTAATGCTCATGGCCATATACTCCAGACTTATGTTTTTGTCGAGTCCATATATGAAGACATTCAAAGAAGCATTCTTTATAGGATATTTTGAAATGCACTCGGAGATCTTTGCAAAAATATCTTTTAACTTAAATGCACGACTGGTGGCCTACGAATTAAGCTTTTCTGCAGACCATAGATAGACACCAGATGATGGCGTAAAGTCAAGCCAATGGAGGGAACTGATGATATGTCAAGGAAATTTGCTTAACCATAGAGAGCAAAAAGTCATCCAAACATACGCACATCGGTGCAAAAAGCTTGTCAGGGACGTCAGAGTTCAGGAGGAGGGATGTGTGGAGGGCAAATCAAGCAAAAAGAGAAGAAGAAGAAAATCAAAGACCAAAAAAGCTCAATGAAAAAGAAGCTCAATAAGAAAGAACCACCCCCTACCCAAAGCCCCATAGGGGCACGCATCAGGCAAGAACACCAAAGAACCAGGTCTTGAGGAATGGAAACAAAGAAAGATAACAACCAGGACTTTTCATGGGAGGTTGCACACAACTTCCTCATCCACCAGGTGCATGCGGTGGAAAGAAATGAATAGGCAAAGAAAGGCATCAGTTCCTAGAGGATGACAAAGAAGATTTAAGAACAGGACCTTTAAAACGTAATGCTAACTTAGAAGAGAGAAAAGGCCTGCAAAGTAAGGTGTGCAACGAAAAGAAGTAAACAGGCTCCAAAAAACACAACGGTGCGAAGCACGCCACAAGCAAGCATGGATCAAGGCTAGCAATTATCCATGAAGAAGTGCAAGAAGATATCCGACAGATCCCGAGCCAGGAAGGTGATTCAACCTCTTGATCTTTAGGAGGTCCAGAGCAAAGGCTGTAAATCCAGACCTTCATACCTTCCGTATGGTGCTTGCACTGCAGATACAAAGAGGCAATTGGAAAATTAGACTACAAACTTATTGTAGTCCATCTTCACTGGTTGTGTGCATGGAAGCCCCATTTAATACAGCAACCCAGATTTATGAATGTACGGAATACCAAGGGGATTATAGAATCAAAGGATTTAATTCAGATAAAGTAACAAATTGTTTGACAATCCTTATCGCTTCTTTGACCACTAGGTGCGTGTATTGAGGAGCTATAGACAAGCTGCAGACACAAAGCAAAGTCTATCAAGGGATGATAAAGACAAAGAGGGAGAGAGTGTTGTAGAGAAAAGAGGCACAAAAGAGGAGCCCCAAAATTTTCAAATTAATGGGCATATAATTTCTTCTTCAAAATTCTAGGAGATTCCCTCGAAACCAGGTAAATGCACTAGAGGAGTCCTCTAGATGCATAAGCCCCAAATCCTTGTAACATAAATCTTGTAAAATAATAGGAAATTAGAGATTAGTCAATAAAGTGCCGGTCTCTTGTGTGAAATTAGTTTGAGACCACTGAGCAGAAAAATGAACATAACTCCATGTAAAAGAATCAAATGATTATCAAAATTTATATGCGAATACTAGATAGTAAGCTAAATCCAAGAAGATTTAAAGCATTGAATTTGGATAAGTACACACTGAGAAACAGCTCTGACAAGATGAGTAAAAAAGTCGGGTACCTGACAGAGAAGTGAAAATGACAGACATGGTTGACTTCAACTGAACATAACTGACGATTGCAATACCCAAATGAAATGAAATTTGATGAGAATATATTAGACTTATAGAGCTACCTTTACCAAGTTAAATCACTGAAAATGATGCACCAAGCGTAGAGAAACCATCTCTACAATCTGGCTGAGAAAACTGAGAGATATGGCAGTGAGTAGTACACTTCACAAGAACATGGAAATATGAACTCAAATGATCATGAAAATGAAAGTATATTGCTTTTACAATACAATGGACTTACTGATGCATATGTGTGCCTTGGAATCACACCTTGATATGGCATAAACCTCAGCTCTTGGAGGTCTTCACATAGGTCTCTGTAACCACGACTAAAGCTGCCATCTATTTATAGTTGAGTTTGGGAGGCTAACTTCCTTCAATCACTCTCCAATCAATTAGTGATTGATTTGATTCTCTACCTACCACAAATCATGAATTTGTGGCTCCTCTTTCCCTTTTTGATCAAGTGGACTCAACCACTTAAGATTCTTTCACTTTTCCATTAAGTAAACTCTTCAAAAGTTACAAGAGGTAGTTCACAAGTGAACTTTACATTGTCTTCATTTTAAGGCTTCTTCTATGACTTTGTGGGACTCAAGCCAATACTTAGGCTTTTCATAGACTTGCTCCAACAGCTCCCCCTCAAGCCAAGTATGCTTGAGGTCTTCAATCTTCCAAGATTACTTGTAAACCAATCATAGCCTTGAATTTGCAAAGCTTTGTACCATCAATGCTTTGGTTAGAATATCTGCACATTGTTGATGAGTGGACACATTTGATATTTGAATCTCTTTGCTTAGAACCTTCTTTCTTACATAGTGATAATGAACTTCAATATGTTTAGTCCTTGCATGAAAAATAGGATTAGAAGCCAAATGAATAGAACTCATATTGTCACCATAAATAGTTGGAGTTCCAAACTCCAATCCAAGATCTTTGAATAATGTCTTCATCCACATAGCTTCTTGTGTAGCTATGGCAAGACCTATGTATTCAGCTTCAGTAGAAGAGAGAGCAACTATGGGTTGCTTCTTGGATGACCATGAAATAAGCTTTGAACCTAGAAAGGTAAGATAACATGAAGTGTTCCTTCTATCTTCCTTGGAGCCAGCCCAATCTGCATCAGAAAATAGCTTCAAACCTAAATCAGATACATAAGGATAACAAAGTCCTTCATTTATGGTTCCTTTGAGATACTTGAGAATCCTTTTGGCAGAATCCATATGTAGTTTCCTTGGTGTGTGCATAAATTGACTTAGCACACTCACACTGTAACATATATCTACTCTTGTCAATGTGGCATAGTTGAGACTACCCACTAGACTTTGATATGATGTGATGTCCTCTATGAGTTCACCTTCATGTGAGCTCAATTTGTGATTGACCTCCATTGGAGTACCTGCAATCTTACAATCTTGCATCTTGAATTTTGCCAACATGTCCTTAATGTACGTTCTTTGAGTGAGAAACAAACCATGATCTTTGTAGACAACTTCCAAGCCTAGGAAGTAGGTAAATGAACCCAAATCACTTACCTTGAACTCTTCTCTCATCTGATCTTTGATCTTCTTCATACCATCTGCATCATTTCCTGTCAATATAATATCATCTACATGTACGCATAAGTAGATGACCTCAGAGTTACTCTTTTTAATAAAGAGTGAAGGATCTGCCTTGCTTGGTTGAAAGCCTTTCTCCTGAAAGAATGAAACAAGCCTGAAATTCCAAGCTCTTGGAGCTTGCTTGAGACCATACAATGCTTTGTTAAGTTTACACACATAATCAGGATAAACTTGATTCTCAAAACCAAGTGGTTGTGCCATATATACCTCTTCTGTTATCCAACCATTCAAGAATGCATTCTTTACATCTAGTTGAAGTATCTTCTAATTCTTGGAAGAGGCGATACTAAGCAAAACCCTAATAGTAGGCATCTTTGCCACAGGAGAGAAGGTCTCCTCATAATCAATTCCTTGAGTTTGTGCAAAGCCTTTTGCTACAAGCCTTGCCTTATACTTGTTAATGGAATCATCAGAATTCTTCTAGAGTTTATAGACCCATCTTGAGCCTATTACCTTCATGGATGAAGTCTTGGGCACCAAATCCCAAGTGTTGTTTTCCTCAAGTGCTTCAATCTCTTCCTTCATTGCATGCTTCCATTTTGTTTTTGCTTTGGCCTCTTCAAATGATGATGGCTCCTCTTGGTTTATGTCCTGTGCTATGTAGATAGAATGTTTAGTTACTAAGGAGGTGTCAAACCCATACCTTTCTGGTTTTTTCTTTTCCCTCATAGATCTTCTTAGGCCATGATGTGATGATTCTGCCTCATATCCAAGTTCCTGCAATTTTGCTTTACCTTTAGACTTCCATGCTTTGATCTTTTTCATCTGAGATTCTTCATCATCCTCCGAGGTGTCTTGTTCTTCAATCATTGGTTGTTCTCTACCAAGCTTTGGAAAATCTTCTTCAAGATCATATGGTAAATTGACCTTCTTGCATGAATCTTCATACCATGAATTGTTTTCATCAAAAACTACATCTCTGCTTACCAAGAATCCTTTGCTAGTAGGGTTGTATAACCTGTAGCCCTTTTGATTGTTGTCATATCCAATAAATACACACCTTTCTGCCTTTGGATCCATCTTGCCTCTAACTTGTGAAGGAACATGAGCAAGAGCAATACATCCAAAAATTTTACAATGATCTAAGCTTGGTCTTCTTCCATTCCGAGCCTCATATGGAGTCATCCCATCAAGAGATTTTGAAGGCAACGTGTTAATCAAGTAAGTGGCTGTAGATACAGCCTCAGCCCATAGATAATTTTGTAAATGCTTTTCATTTAACATGGACCTTGCAACTTCAACAATTGTTCTATTCCTCCTTTCTGCCACTCCATTTTGCTCAGGAGTGTACCTTGTAGTTACCTCTCTTTTGATTCCTCTTTCTTGAAGAAAAGAATCAAACTCATGGGAGAAGTATTCTCCCCCTCCATCTGACCTTAACCTTTTTAGTGATTTACCTGTTTGATTCTCCACAAGAGCCAAATATCTTTTGAAACATGAAAAAACTTCATCTTTGTGTTTCATAAAGAATAGGATAGTCCATCTGCTGCAATCATCAATAAAGGAAACATAATACCTTGATCCAGATATTGAAGCTTCCTTGCTAGGTCCCCATACATCTGTATGAACCAACTCCAAGAGATCTCCATGGATATAACCTTTCTTCATGAATGGTAACCCGTGAGACTTTCCAAATTGACATGCACTACACTTATAAATCATATGTTGTTTTGACAAATTAGGGAGTCCAAGTACACTTTGGTCCCTGCAAATTTGCTTTAATGACCTTTCACCAATATGTGCTAACCTTTTGTGCCATACTTCCAATTCTGTGAGTGTCTGACTACCATAATTGAAGAGAGCAATGTTTCTAGTGTCTTGTAATTCAAATGTGAACAATCTACCTGCCTTTTCACCTTTTGCAATTCTTCTGAATCCTTGACTTGGATCTTCAACAAATGCTCCTGCTTTTGTGAACTTGACTTGCAACCCTTTCTCTACTATCTGCCCAACACTTATCAAATTCTTTGTAATGGTAGGGACATAGAGTACCTTACTGAGTAGGTTGATGTTTCCATCAGGTGCGTTGACATTGCCTATTTTCTCCACAAGATGTCTTGTATCATCTCCTATTTGTACCTCATGCTTATTCCTTGGATCTTCTAAATCTGATAGGAGTGCCACATTTCCTGCCACATGATTTGAACAACCTGAATCTATGTAGAAAACATGCTCATCAGTTTTACCTTGTGGCATAGCCATGTTCATGATCAATAATGAATCCTCTTTGTTTGAGTCTTCTGTGTAGTTATTGAAGTCTCTCCTTCCTTTGTAGCCTCCTTGATAGTTTGAATGATTGTAGTTGTTGTAGTTGCCATGATAATTGTTGAACCTTCCTCTTGAGTAGCCATAACTTCCTCTATTGTATCCTCTTCCTCTTTGATTCCTGGAATTCCTAAAGCAATTTTCAGTTGTATGATTAGTTGATCCACAAATAGAACATGAGTTGGAGACTTGGGATCTCCCCCTGCCTTGTCTACCTCCTCTTCCTCTACCTCTGCCATGTCTTCCTCTACCTGCATAGTTAACTTGATATGTACCTGCTTCATCATCCACTTTCTTTGCCTTTCCTTTGTTATCTTTGGACTTGCTTTTATCAGTGTATAAAGCTGAAGATTATTACCTTTAGAGCTTTCTCCATTTTTGATAAGCTTTGCCTCTTGAGTAAGTAGTTGTCCAATGAGTGTATTGAAATCAGGTACATGCATGTCCATGTACAAATCCATAGTTGTGGTGAATGCTTCCCACTTGTCATCTGCCTTCAAGCCATTGATGACCTGCCTTACAATTTGCTATTCATCTATTACCTCTCCAATGCTTCCCAACTGATCCGCTATGTCCTTGAGCTTTGTGACAAAATCAGTCACATTTTGTTTGGGAGCCTTCTTGAGCGTTGTGAAATCCAGCCATAGTTGATGCTTCCTAGCTTTGGTACTTGAAGAGAAGAAGGCTTCAAGTGCATCCCACACTTCCTGAGATGTCTTACAACTTCTAATGTGAGGAAACAAAAACTCTGAGATAGAGTTGAGGAGATAAGACCTTGCAAGTGCATCCTTGGAGCACCATGTGCTCAATCTTTCTTGCTCTTCTTGTGTTGGTTGACTTTTGTTCCTAAAACTTGGCATAACTTCATCTTTAGCCACATAACCATATAGACTTCCACCTTGGAGATAAGCTTCCATTCTTAATGACCAAGCTGAGTAGTTACCTCTGTCCAATTTGTCAATTGATGAAGGAAATCCATCTGCCATGTTGTCCAACCTTGCTCTGATACCACTGTGAAGAGATGGATAGGTATGTGCTTGAAGATGAAGAAGTGTTGCAAAATCCTTGATCTACACCAGCCAAATGAACTCTAGAAGTATATGGTGGGCCCTTTTAGCTTGTCAATGGATGTATTAGACACCCTATGTACCTTGGAAGATCACTCACAAAAAGATAGATCAAAACAGATAAGTTGGAGTTAGCTCAGAGGTAAAGAACTTGATAAATTGGTTCATACACCTGTCCAGTGTTTTGCATAATTCTCTGAGCACAGCAGCAATTAACTTAATTCCTCTTGGGGAAGTCTAGTTAACTTAAAGAGCTAACTTTCAAGAGTAATCTCATAAAAAATAATGAACCACACACTGAGAATAATGTTTAGCAATTGATGACATCATCCCGATTTTCACGGGCTTCTATAGTTTGAGACCAGTGAGCAGAAAAATGAACCTAACTCCAGATAAAATAATCCAATGAATATGAAACTTTGTATGCGTCTACTAGACAGTAAGAATCCAACAAGCTTTAGATCATTGAATTTGGGTACGTACACACTGAGAAACAGCTCTGACAAGATGAGTAGAAAAGTCGGGTACCTAATAGAGAAGTGAAAATGACAAACATGGTTGACTTCAACTGAACATAACTGACTATTGCAATACCCAAATGAAATGAAATTTGATGAGCATATATTAGAGTTGAAAGAACTTGGAGAAGCTTGTCGAAGGTAGAAAAGTGCGTTTCGAAGCGATGAAGTTTGGTCAAGCCAACCGGCACAAGACCAGCCCTTGAGCTTTTGGAGACTCAATTAGACCTTATAGGCATGCTATAAGTGCAAAGAAACACACTATGTACCTTGGAGCATCAAGGAGAATGAGTCGATACAAAACAGATAGGTTCGCGGGTTGACTAGCTCAAAAAACTTACTATCTATGGAAGAGACAATGAACTTCAAATGCTCATAGCGACCAGCGTGATTACAATTAGAAAAAATCCTTTTATGGGAGTGATACACATAGGGTTGAGTGTATGGAATGCACAAAAGTATAAGGAATAAGCAAAATATGCTATAGGAATGAATGCGACATTCACCGGTGGTACCTCCTATTTTTCAGGAATACGCAGAGATTGACCCCGAGGCAGAAAAACTGAGATTTCTCCAAATCTTCTGAACCAAATGCTTTGAAAATTTACAGGCATAAACTAGACACTGATACCTTTCCAATGAGTCCTCTTGCACTCAATTTGGAGCTCTGAGGAGAGAGCAGCAGCCTCTGCAAGATTACTGTTGGCGAAGAAGATGATGCAGAAATTGAAGGAGCAAGACAATGATGGTCACAAGTGTATGTATATTGCTTCCATGTAATGTACAAGTGATTTCAACTCCTTATATAGCCTCTAGGAGTGTTCCACGACTTTTACAACTTGAATTTGAATTCAAATGAAGGTGGGAATGGTTGTTGGAGAGAATCAATTCACTTCCCTACAATCTAGGAAAAGTGAAGATCTTGATTGATCTACTTTTAGGTGATTGATTGCTTGATTGAATGCAACTTCAACCACCAGAATTTCGTGGGATTTTGGCCCTATATTTGTACCTTTACATGTGTACAACTCAAGGCTTTTACAACGGTAAATGAGCCATCAAAATATTCTCAAAAAATACAATAAATGAGCATATGAAAAAGAACTCTCCAACGGATATTTTTTCGACGCGATAGCCTTTGATGTAGATCAAATCCACCTCAAGCATAGTGTAAGCTTGATGTTCCAACAGCTCCCCCTCAAGCTAAAGTATGCTTGAGTCTTCATTCTCTGATAGGTTGAATACCTGCCATAGCTTTGAATCTACAAAGCTTTATTCCATCAAGTGCCTTTGTCATCATATCTGCTACTTGCTTTTCAGTCGGAACAAAAGAAATGTCAATCTCCTTTGCCATGAGCTTCTCCCTGATGAAGTGATAATGGACTTCTATATGCTTGGTTCTCGCATGAAAAATAGGATTTGCCGCTAGATGCATGGAACTTACATTATCTCCAAATATGTGAGGTTTGGAACTCACAAGTCCCAAATTTGTATACAATGCTTTTAACCATATTGCCTCTTGAGTTGCTATGGTCAAGCCTCTGTACTCTGCTTCAGTTGAGGATAAAGCAACTGTTGGTTGCTTCTTGGAACTCCATGACACTAGCTTCGAACCTGCAAATGCTAAGTAACCAGATGTACTTTTTCTATCATCCTTAGCTCCTGCCCAATCTGCATCTAAGTAGATTTTGATATCCAAATCGGAAGAGTAAGGATAGAATATACCTTCGTTGATTGTACCTTTGAGATACTTAAGTACTCTCTTAGCCGCATCCATGTGTGGTCTTCTCGGTGAGTGCATGAACTGACTAAGCACTCCCACACTATATGAGATGTCTGCCCTTGTGTGAGTAGCATATATCAAGCTACCTACCAAGCTTTGATACTCTTTAATGTCTTCAATTTTCTCAGCTTCATAAACACTAAGTTTATGATTCATCTCCAAAGGTGTACCTGCAGGTTTAGTGTTCTCCATTTTGAACTTGAGAAGAAGATCCTGAATGTATCTTCTTTGAGTCAAATACATTCCTTCATCTGTATATATCACCTGCATACCTAGGAAATATGTGAGCTCACCTAGGTCACTGATTTTGAACTCCTCTTGCATATGTCTCTTGATCCTTTGAATGCCATTTAGATAATCACCTGTCACAATAATATCATCTACATATACACATAGATAGATAACCTCATTGTGATCCCTTTTGATGAATAGAGAAGGATCGGAGCTGCTAGCTTTGAACCCTTGGTCTTGAAGATATGTAACCAACCTGTAATTCCAAGCTCTTGGAGCTTGTTTCAATCCATACAATGCTTTCTTAAGTCTGCAAACATAAGATGGATGATTAGGGTTTTCAAAACCTGGTGGTTGTGACATGTATACCTCTTCACTTATCCAACCATTTAGGAATGCATTTTTCACATCAAGTTGGAGGAGTCTCCAATTCCTTGCAGCAGCTACACTTATCAATGTCCTGATTGTAGTCATCTTTGCAACTGGTGAGAATGTTTCCTCATAGTCTATACCATGAGTTTGTGAGCATCCTTTGGCAACTAATCTTGCCTTGTACCTGCAAACTGATCCATCTGAATTTCTTTTAACTTTGTATACCCATCTGCAACCAATTACCTTTTGATTCGGCGACATTGGAACCAAATCCCAAGTGTCCATTTCCTTCAATGCATCTATCTCTTCGTTCATGGCCTTTTCCCAATTAGGGTTTCCCTTTGCCTCTTCATAGGTTGAGGGTTCCTCTGAAATAGAGTCTTTTGCCAAGTAGATTGAATGCTTTGTAACAAATGTGGAATCATATCCATACCTTTCTGGTTGTTTCTTCTCTCTTGCTGATCTTCTAGGTGCTTGTTTGGAGCATTCTCCAACCTCTTGCATCTTTGCTTTGCCTCTTGACTTCCATAGCTTGTAATCCCTTTCTCTTTCATCTTGGTCATCGTCTGTATCACTTCTTGGATCCTGGACCTGTGTATCATGCTTGCTTCCTAATTGATGAGAGTCATAATCAAGATCATATGGTAGTGTTACCTTTTGTTTGTCTTCATCATACCAAGACCTGTGTTCTTCAAACACAACATCTCTACTTGTAGTGAATTGCTTGGTTGAAGGATTGAAGAACCTGTAACCCATCTGAGTTGAATCATATCCAATAAACACTGCCTTTGTTGCCCTTTCATCTAGCTTACCTCTTATTTGTGATGGTACATGAACATAAGCTAAACAACCAAAAACCTTGCAATGTCCAAGACTAGGTTTTCTTCCATGCCATGCTTCATAAGGAGTCATACCTTGAAGTGATTTGGATGGTAGTCGATTGACAAGGTACACTGCAGTTGAAATAGCTTCTGCCCATAGATAATGTGGCAACTTCTTCTCTTCAAGCATTGTTCGAGCTGATCCAACCAATGTCTTGTTTCTTCTCTCTGCAATTCCATTTAGTTGAGGAGAGTACCTAGTAGTCACTTCCCTTTTGATACCTTTATCCTGCAAGAACTCATCAAACTCTTTGGAGAAGTATTCTCCCCCTCCATCAGATCTGAGCTTCTTTAGTGATCTACCTGTATGATTCTCCACATGCGCAAGATACTTCTTGAAGCAATCAAACACTTCATTCTTACTCTTGATAAAGTATAGAACAGTCCACCTACTATGGTCGTCAATAAATGAGACATAATACCTTGATCCTGCCAATGAAGGTTCTTGACTTGGTCCCCATACATCTGTGTGTACTAAGTCCAATAAGTTGTTGTGGATGTAGCCTTTGTGGTTGAATGGTTGTCTTTGTGCCTTCCCAATATGACATGCATCACACCTGTTGATCATGTGTTGCTTTAATATGTTCGGCAGTCCTAGAACACTTTGATCCCTGCATATATCCTTCAAGGTTCTTTCATTCACATGAGCAAGTCTCTTATGCCACACTTCAAGCTCACTTAGGGTTTGAGACCCAAAGTTGAATAGAGCTATGTTCCTGGTATCTCCTACTTCAAAAGTAAAGAGCCTACCATGCTTCTCACCTCGGGCTATCTTCTTGAAGCCTTGACATGGATCTTCCACAAAAGCTCCATGTTGGGTGAACCTAACTTGCAAGCCTTTTTCAACTATTTGGCCTACACTGATTAGGTTTTTAGTGATAGTGGGTACATAGAGAACCTTACTCAGAATGTTTGTCCTGCCATTGGAAGCTTTGACATTACCAATCTTCTCCACATTGTGCTTTGTGTCATCCCCTGTTTGCACTTCATGTCTATGCTTTGGACTTTCCAAGTCAGACAGAAGAGCAATGTTGCCTGCAACATGATTCGAACATCCTGAATCTATGTAGAACAAATGATCATCTTCTTTACCTTCTTTGTGGCTTAGGTTCATAAGAAGTAATGAGTCTTCATGTGGTTGATCTTCTGAATAATTGTTGTAGTCCCTTCTATTATAGCTTCTATTGTTGTTGTTGAAGTTGTGTCCACCTCTGCCTCTATTGCCGCCATATCCACCTCTTCCACTTCCTTTTTAGGTCTTCCCATTGAACCAGCAATTCTGAGTGGTATGGTTGGTCTTATCGCATATGGCACAAGGTTGAACATTCTGACCTTTGGCTTTGTCTTGCTTTTGTCCTTTCTTCTTCCCTTTCCACTTGCTCTTGCTTGCGAAGTTGGCTTGGGAAGTCTCTTCTTCGTCTTCTTCCTTCTTCTTGCCTTTCTGCTTCTTATCCTTCTTATCTGCATATAGAGCACTAGTTGAACTACCATGATAAGAGTTACCTTCCTTTATGCTATTATTGGCTTCTTGATTGAAGAGTTGTCCAAGAAAGATGTTGAAGTCTGGAGTTTGCACATCCATGATGAGATCGTAAGCCGTCGTGAAGGATTGCCATTGCTTATCACTTCGAATGCCGTTGAGAATTTGCCTCATGATGACCTCTTCTTCAATCAGCTCTCCAATGGATGCTAACTGATCCGCAACCTCCTTGACCTTGGTAACAAACTCTGTGATGGTTTGTTTAGGTGTCTTCTTCATTTGGTTGAACTCGTTCCAAAGATGATTCTTTCTTGCTTTGGTACTAGCAGAAAAGAAAGTCTCCAGGGTATCCCAAGTCTCTTGAGATGTCTTGCATCCTCTAATATGTGGTAATAGAAAGTCAGAGATAGAGTTTAGTATGTACGACCTTGCTTGAGCATCCCTTGCGCACCAAAGTGTGAGCTTATCTGTCTCCTCTTGTGTAGGTCCTCCTTTGGATCTTGGAATAGGCATAGCTTCATCACCTGCTACAATTCCATAAAGATTTCTACCTTGCAAGTAGGCCTCCATTCTGATTTGCCATGCCACGTAGTTGTGTCGATCAAGCTTCTCGATCATTGAGGGAAAGCCGTCACCCATCTTGAACTAGCTCTGATACCACTGAAAGAACTTGGAGAAGCTTGTCGAAGGTAGAAAAGTGCGTTTCGAAGCGATGAAGTTTGGTCAAGCCAACCGGCAGAAGACCAGCCCTTGAGCTTTTGGAGACTCAAATAGACCTTATAGGCATGCTATAAGTGCAAAGAAACACACTATGTACCTTGGAGCATCAAGGAGAATGAGTCGATACAAAACAGATAGGTTCGCGGGTCGACTAGCTCAAAAAACTTACTATCTATGGAAGAGACAATGAACTTCAAATGCTCATAGCGACCAGCGTGATTACAATTAGAAAAAATCCTTTTATGGGAGTGATACACATAGGGTTGAGTGTATGGAATGCACAAAAGTATAAGGAATAAGCAAAATATGCTATAGGAATGAATGCGACATTCACCGGTGGTACCTCCTATTTTTCAGGAATACGCAGAGATTGACCCCGAGGCAGAAAAACTGAGATTTCTCCAAATCTGCTGAACCAAATTCTTTGAAAATTTACAGGCATAAACTAGACACTGATACCTTTCCAATGAGTCCTCTTGCACTCAATTTGGAGCTCTGAGGAGAGAGCAGCAGCCTCTGCAAGATTACTGTTGGCGAAGAAGATGATGCAGAAATTGAAGGAGCAAGACAATGATGGTCACAAGTGTATGTATATTGCTTCCATGTAATGTACAAGTGATTTCAACTCCTTATATAGCCTCTAGGAGTGTTCCACGACTTTTACAACTTGAATTTGAATTCAAATGAAGGTGGGAATGGTTGTTGGAGGGAATCAATTCACTTCCCTACAATCTAGGAAAAGTGAAGATCTTGATTGATCTACTTTTAGGTGATTGATTGCTTGATTGAATGCAACTTCAACCACCAAAATTTCGTGGGATTTTGGCCCTATATTTGTACCTTTACATGTGTTCAACTCAAGGCTTTTACAACGGTAAATGAGCCATCAAAATATTCTCAAAAAATACAATAAATGAGCATATGAAAAAGAACTCTCCAACGGATATTCTTTCGACGCGATAGCCTTTGATGTAGATCAAATCCACCTCAAGCATAGTGTAAGCTTGATGTTCCAACAAGACTTATAGAGCTAACTTTACCAAGTTAAATCAGGGAAAATGATGCACCAAGCTCAGAGAAACCATCTCTGCAATCTGATTGAGAAAACTGAGAGATATGGCAGTGAGTAGTACACTTCACAAGAACATGGAAATATGAACTCAAATGATCATGAAAATGAAAGTATATTGCTTGTACAATACAATGGGCTTACTGATACATATGTGTGCCTTGGAATCACACCTTGATATGGCATAAAGCTCAGCTCTTGGAGGTCTTCACATAGGTCTCTCTAACCACGACTAAAGCTGCCATCTATTTATAGTTGAGTTTGGGAGGCTAACTTCCCTCAATCACTCTCCAATCAATTAGTTATTGATTTGATTCTCTACCTACCACAAATCATGAATTTGTGGCTCCTCTTTCCCTTTTTGATCAAGTGGACTCAACCACTTAAGATTCTTTCACTTTTACATTAAGTAAACTCTTCAAAAGTTACAAGAGGTAGTTCACAAGTGAACTTTACACTTTCTTCATTTTAAGGCTTCTTCTATGACTTTGTGGGACTCAAGCCAATACTTAGGCTTGTCATAGACTTGCTCCAACACTTATATGATAAAATTAGATGAAGACCCACCCAAATATGATGAAGCCAAAGGAAAGGAGAATTGGGAAAAAGCTATGAAGGAAGAGTATGATGCACTTGTTGAGAATGAGACTTGGGAATTGGTACATAAACCAATTAATCAGAAGGTAATTGGATGTAAGTGGGTTTACAAAACAAAGAGATTTGCAGATGGAAGTGTGTCTAAGTACAAAGCTAGACTTGTTGTAGCACAGACTTGGAAATGATCTCACTTAGATGTGAAGAATGCATTTTTAAATGGTTACTTTTCAGATGAAGTTTACATGGAACAACCAGATGGTTTTAAAGATCAATTTTATCCAGATCATGTGTGTAAGATCAAGAGAGCTTTGTATGGCTTGAAGTAGGCTCAAAGGCATGGAATTATAGCTTGTAAAGTTCTTGAAGGAACTTGGTTTCCAAGCATCAAAGGTAGATAGTAGCTTGCTAATCAAAGCTAGGTGAAGATGGGTTTATGTATGTTTGTATTTATGTTGATGACATAATACTTACAAGAACAGATGAAAAAGTCATAGAAATGCTTAAGAAGCAAATGGAGAAATAATTTAAGATCAATGACTTGGGAAATTTGTCATATTTCTTGGGAATGGAGATTTCATATACACAACATGGAGTATATATAACTCAAGAAAGGTATTTGAAGAATTTGCTAATTAGATTTAAAATGGAAGATTGCAGGATAGCACCAACTCCAATGGAGGTGAATCACAAATTGAGTAGATATGGAGGAGAAGAATTCAAAGACATGAAGCTTTATCAGAGTTTGGTGGGTAGCTTGATTTATGCTACATTAACGAGGCCTGATTTGTCATATGCAGTTGGAGTTTTATCTCAATTCATGCATTGTCCTAGAAAGGAACATTGGATTGCAGGTCGAAGGGTGCTTAGGTATATCAAGGGCACATTTAAAGAAGGTTTGTATTGTGGGTTTACTTCAGATACAAGTATCAAGATATATAGTGATGCAGATTGGGCAGGTAACTCTAATGATAGAAGACCAACACATGGTATTTGTGTTATGTGGGAGATAAGTTAATTTCATGGTGTTCTAAGAAGTAACATATAGTTGCTTTATCATCTACAGAAACAAAGTATAAAGGTATGGTAGAACCTGCAAAGGAAGTCATATGGTTAAAAACTCTTATGAAGAGTTTTGATATCATTCAGAGTACTCCTATCATTTGTGGAGACAACATGAGTTCTTTGTATTTGGAAGCTAACCCTGTGTTTCATTCCAAGACCAAACATATTGAGATTCAATATCATTTTCTAAGAGAGAAGGTTGTTGATAAAGAAATATAAATCATGCATACTCCTACAAAGGATCAACTTGCAGATATGTTGACAAAGAGTTCGGATGGACCCATGTAGCTCAGTGATGAGTAGCACCTCCTTTAATGTCAATCCGGGAAGACGTGAGGATGGTATGAAGACCTCGAGCAAGTGGCGGCACAAGTGCGTGAGTGAGAAGCACACAAGCATGCGCACACATACACACACACGCGCACACACGGCAAGACCAAGAGAGAGAATCAATGGAGTTCTTTAGATTATTTTCAAAAGCTCTTACAAGTTCGTTTCAATTACAATCTAACCTCAAAAATGAGCTCTCTAGCTCTTTTTATAGTTTTTGGCTAAGTTTTGGCCCTGTCCAGACCTAGTGTCCGGCCTAGTTAAAAATTAGGTTCCAGGGCTTATTTGAGGGCTCAAACGATATCTAAAAAATACGAAATTTGGCAGGTAGATACTTCTAATGCTCCTCAAGCTCAAGGACTCCTTGGCTTGCACAAAATGGAGCTACAAAAAGATGAAATGATATTTACAATGGTGCTTAGTGATGATAATCACTTTTAATGGGTGTAGAGGTTTTGAAAGATTAAGGTTGCCTTAGTGCTAAATCTGCATGAATGTTCATAAGTGCTTCTTCTTGAAAAATTGTTGGCCTACTTGCCGGGTCTTCGTTGACTTCCTTGTCTGCTTGGGCCTTCTCTTCTCTCGGACTCTCTTCTTGTGCTTCCTTGTCTTGTCAATCCTTCAGCTCCAGCTCCAACACCCCCCCCCTCTCTCGCGTCTGTCGTCCCTGACAGACCCTTGTTGAGAGGGTTTCTGGATATAGTACTCGACAACGTCCTGCGCTAAATGATGTTCAGCAATTCGCAACCCCTTGGCCAAGTCTGTCAGAAGAGCATCCCAGTCTACCGGCCCAGGAACCTCTGGATGTGGCATACGTAGCTTTTCGGAGTGGAGAGCTTGTTCCACTGCAAACAACTGCAAGAGATGGGATGGTCTGGGAATGAATATTTCGGAATGGTATTCCCAGAATCCCGTGACAAACATCTCTTCAAACGTTTGTTTGAAGCAGGCCGGTAGATATTTGATACGAGCGTGCCATGCATACACAACATTGATCGATGGAGTCGTGCTCATGTCGTATACAAGGTCCTGGTTCCCTTCATTAAATCCTAGTGCTGAGAGATGCGGTTCCTTGACATTTTTGAAGGTCCTAAAGGTGACCAGCATAAGTTCGAAAATTTTCAGGCACATCTGAGTCATGATATCAGGAACATTCTTGAAACGGACCCCCCAATGCCGGATCGTTGAAATCATATAGCCAATTGTGGGTGCGCCTTTAGGGGGTGCAAAGTACACGTAATTTAGCCACTTCTCGCATCCTTTAATCGTCAGCACTGTATGTGTGTACTCCGGCCAGGATCTCCTTCGAAACACAGGGCAATAACATGGATTGTATTTGATGTACAATGGCATGTTGTTCCATGTTCTTACCATTTCCGGATAGGTTTCGAGCAGTCGAATTCTCCATGTTGGTTGGCGAATATGTCCTTGCTTGGCACTCTCTGGGATGTCATCGGGTGCAAATTGGGTGGCAGAGGTGGGTTCCCTTGAGGTGTGGCGCTTGATCTCCGCATTATAATCCGCCATTAGCACGCAAAAAGGTACATACAGATCATCCGATGGGCCGATCCACCTATGGTGTGAAAGATTCTGAAAATAATCAGATTTTATGACTACCTCCTCCAATTTTGACATCAAGGCGATTTGGACTGCCACCCTGTCGTCATGTGTCGTGGCTACTTTCTCTAACTTCTGCATCCATTCCGGTGCCTCGATCTCAATTGTGTCCATGCCCTGTTCTGTGCGCTTACCGCCTGGTGTTGGCATCGGGACATATGGATCCTCAAATGTTTCTTCTACCTCAATTGGCACCAGGTCGTCAGGCTCGGGGTCTACCAGAGGGGAGGGCTGACGCTCATACTGCATAACCTTGCTGCGTAATTCCTCAAGTTCGGCGCGGAGTTTAATGACCTCTTCAGCTGTTTCTTCTGCAGTTATGCTCGGGCTGGGTTCTGTCTGTCGAGTGGCCAACTGTCTTCGTAACTCATCCCTTTCTTTCTCTAAAGCAGCATGGGCCTCCATTAAGTCTGCATGAGTTTCTAACACCACCTGCATATTCTCAGAGGGTATCGCCTTGAATCGTTCTGGGTCAATCTCTTGTGGGGAACCCTCCATGGCCGCTTCCAGGTTTTCTTCGTTCTGTTTCTGTAATCTCTTATTCTCTTCTAACGCGGTCGACATATGCTTGCGGAGGAGGCCCAAGTTCCGTCGAAGTTTCAGGTTTTCCGTGATCTGCGAATGGAGCAGCTCGTCCATATGTCGTCGTTCTTCATCATCTGCTTGAGGTGGGTTGGCTTCTAATTGTGCGTATTGCTCCTGTAATGTCGCGTGCTGCTGTACTAATTGCTGCTTCTGCTCTTCAAGATCCCTACATCTTGCTTGGAGATCCTCGTGGCGTTGGAAGAGCCTTGTATGTTGGTCGTCCAAGTGTTGGTAATGTTGCTGGAGTTGGGCCATGCATTGATGCATATTATTAAATAAGTTACCGAGAGGAATAGTATTGAATGCAGAGGGGTAGGGAAAGGGAAAGGGGGTTGTGAATGCAGTACTGGGGACGGATGAGGGGGGAGGTGGGGGAATGGGAGATTGTGGGTAAATGGGGGATGGGAGAGGTGCAGAGGTGGGTGATACCTCCATGAAAGTGGGGTTCGTGGTGGGAGTGACTGTGAATATGGGGATTGTGGTAGCGGTGAGGGTTGTGAATGTGTATAGAGGTGTGTGTAATTGTGAACTTCTAGGAAGTGTGCTCGGGGTGGTGAGGTGTATCGTGGCTGTAGTTAAACTCGTGTTTTCAGTGGAAGTAGAGTGCGTGGGTGGACTGATGGTTTGTGCGTTGGTGTGTGTAGTGGTTTCAGAGGTGGTGACAGTGGAGGTTACAGTGGTAGAGGGAGGTGAGTGAGGTCGATGTGGGGGAGAAGGTGGTAAGGGAGGTGATGGGGGTGCACTCGATGTGTGGGCTTCCTCGGTGTCGTGAACTGTGTGTGCCGTGCCAGTGGTTGTGGGTGTGCCTTGTGGTCCTGATCCTAATACATTCATTTGTTTTCCCGTGCGTGGGGGGCGTCTTCCATATCTTCTCTCTGTTCTTCGTGAGTGCACTAGTGCGGTATGCACCGTTTCTGGTACTCCTAAAGCATCTGATATCATTTCCAAGGTGGCACGGTACTGTTCGTCCACACCTTCCTCCTCCAGAATTTGGTTCATGAGAGCTTTACCCGCAGCTAATGAGAGCCTGTGTTGCTCTTGAACTCGGTTCATTGTATCGTAAAGCTTCTTTAATGCGCTAGTGTATGCGGGGGCACCTTCTAGTACCTGGAGGGCTTCTGGATCATACTCTTGTTCTTCTGCTTCTGAGTGTCTGCCCTGTGTCTCCCCATGAGCTTCTTCTTCAGTGTCCACGTTGACTACGTCTGGTTGGCTGGGCTGTGCTTGATCTGGGGCCGTTTGCTGTCCACTGGCTTGTTCTTCTTCAACCTCTGCATTTACAGCTTCTATGATTCTTGCAACTTCTTCGTCAGTTAAGTCCTCTAGAGTGAACCCATGCGGGAACTCCAGATCAGTCGGTACGGGTGGAAATACAAGGTTGGGGCCATCTGTGCTGTGCCTGGGTAGCCTGATAGTAAACGGTTGCACTCGTCGGGGAAGTCTGGGGGTTGTCTCAGGCGTCAGGGTTGCACCGCGAGCTTGTGCACAAGGCATCTGGACGGTGCCTCGCATCTTCTTTGGGGGAGGCCCTACGGCTGACAATCGTCGTTGAAATTCCTGTGCTCTGGACCAGATCAGAGCCCTTTGCACCGGTACATCATAGGCAAGACATCTGTATACAATTCTTGTGAGTGCACAGCAACCATACAATACAGATCTTTGCTTTTTATACCATCTCTGATGGGCCATATGAATCTGATCAATGATCCAGTGGGGCATATTGATGGTCAACTCAAAAGCATCCGCCAGGTAGAGGCTAAACCAGATCTTTTTGGGAGGCATTGTAAACCTATCCTGCGCGGGGAAGGCGAAATGTTGCATGACCATACGTAAGTGGATGGCGATCGTGGGTGTCATAGCAACCATGTCCTTCAGCTTTGTCAGATTCCTGTTCTTCATGTTGTCTAGAACCATTGTCTCTTTCTCTGTTGGAATGTGCATTCCCTGCATGTCGAGTGCTTCTCTTACCAAATTGATAGTTAAGCGAAAACGCTTCAGCTCGTTGCCCCTTGTGAGTGATGGGAGCACAAAGGAGCTGTATCCTTTCTTGTCTTTGCTGGGGGTGAGGGTACTAATTAGATATGAGCATCTGAGGAAATCTGGCTTTGGTAGTTGGGACTTGAAGTAGTCATAAAGCCCTGCCTTCTTCCAGATCGGCTTAAGTCCTTCGTTATTCTGTAGCCTTTCAAATTCCCTGGTAAAGAAATGGTATCGGCCCCATCGTCCATTGAATTCGACTTCGGACTCCCACATATACGTGCCTTCACCCAGGGGGCCAGCAACGTCACTGAACCAATGTGAGGCTTTGCCCACCGGCATTGTGTGTCCCTGCGGGGGATTCTGAATTGGTATGGCGTGCAATGCCCGTAATGCCGCTGGTCTTTCCTTTAACTCCTCCTCGACTGGAAGACTTTCTATGTCCACCACTTGTGGGCTGGAGCCTGCCTGGGAGCTAGTTCCTACTGTATCTGCCATTTTACTTCTTGCTGTCTGTCTCTGTGAGAATATACAAACAGATGTTAATATTGTACAGGACCAGTGAGGACCGTTGTTCCCATCACAATATTAACATGAGGGTCGGGAGCGAATAATGGGTTAGTAAGTGTTCGGTGCACGTGTGTGTGGTTAATGCTTGGGTAATCCTAGGAGACTAATGAAGTTAGCAAGTGGGGATGAATTTACAAATTGGGGTCGGGGGGTTTATTACAGGTGTTAGGCTGCCAAATGCAGTGGATGGGCTTTGCTTTCGGTTTCGTAGAGACTCTAGAGAGCTTTCTCGGTGTCGCGGTTTGAAAATGAGGCTTTTTAGGGACCCATTTACAATTGATTACATGCACGCTCTTGGGTCTTGGTGTGTTCTTGAGCGTTGAGAACGAGTGAATACGGGCAGTATGCGTAGCTGCGTTATGCTGTTTAGGTTGTGGCCTCGGCGTAGCTACTTGTGCCCTCAAGCAAGCCTTAGGCACCCAAATTTGTCTTGATTGTGGGCTAGCCTTCATCGACTTCTTGGGCACCCAAATAGATTTCACATTAGCAGGAGAATTTCTGCAAGACTTCTTATTAATGTCATGTTGTGGGTTATTAATAAGAAACTTCGCCCGTGTCATTGACGGTGGTGCAACCGGTTGTTCGCCTTTCCGCACCCACACATGGTTTATTTTCTGGGACATTCTGTTGAGCAGGTACTTTTGATCTCGGACATAGGTAGTACTCTGCTTCTTCTGCCTTTGATCCACCTTGGGTTGCTGCCTCCTTCTGGCCTTTGGAAAAGAAGGGAGTTCCGTTGCATTCCTGACTCCTTTCTGGCGAATATCATTCCTCTGCAACACATAGTTTTGGACAAGAACAACATGGTCATCTTCATGTGTACCCCTGGAAGGACCAGGAGTCTGTGCCTTTCCTAGTTCCTTGAGTGCTCCATTGTCTAATTCTACTGTAACTCGACTATGATTGATCCAAACCTGGAGAAGTCCACTTCTTAGGTTTAAATTGACTACTTGGTCATAGATCCAGTCTTGACCCAAGACAAGAGGTTCAGTGAGATCCTCATCTTGACACACCAGTACTTTAACTGTCATTGCCTCATCATGAATGTAGAGGGGAAGTTCCACCTCGCCCATGCAAGGGGTTTCCACGCCTCCCAATCCTATGAGATATGCTTCCATAGGATTGACAGTTAACTGCAACTCTTGACAGTAAGACACTCTAACAGCACTAGTGGCTGCACCTGAGTCAATCAAGGCTCTTACGGTTCTTGCACTCTTTCCTTGTCCCATATCTATGGTTATGAAAGGACGTCTATCGATTATTCTATGCGAGCTTGTTCCTGCAACTTCACACATGGCCATGGGACATCCTTGATCTGCATAGTCATTTGCTCTAGGCTGATCTCTACCTTGCCTTCGTAATTTCATCCTTCTGATGCGTTCTAAAGCTTCTGCTTGAGCTTCTTCTCTAATTCTCTTTTCTTCCTCTTTGCGTTTCTTAGCAGTATTGAGTCGGCTGAGCATTTCCTCCGTGAGGGGTTCCTGATACAACTTGACTGTACAACCGCTAATATAGTTAGGGAGAACATCACCCTCTAATGTGGCTAATTGTACTGCACCACTCGTGGAGATCCTATTGATGATCATTGGTCCGTAGCCTCTCTTTTCTAGCTTCCTTGCGTGTTGTTTCAGTGTATAGACTAAAACTAGATCTCCTGCTTTCAAACCCTTATCCTTTACGTGGGCATCAAAGTATGCCTTCTGTCTCTTCTTGGCTGCATATATTCCTGCAGCGGCTCTCAGTCGTGTTTCTCCTAATCGTTCAAGGTCAAAAATCCTAGAGGAGAGTTCATGGCCTGTCCATTCGTGCTCTTGTGCTACTTTCAACGTAGGAATCAGGAAATCCAAGGGTAGCACAGCGTTTTGAGCGAATACCATCTGAAAGGGGGTGGCTTGGAGTACCGTTTTGTAGGCAACTCGGTATGCCCAAACAGCATGGTGTAGCTGTTTGTCCCAATCAGAGCGTTTAGTGTTCACTAGTTTCGTCAGTACATTGCATAAGATCTTATTAGTGCTCTCAGCTTGTCCATTAGCTTGAGGGTGATAAGGGGCAGACTTCTTGTGTATTACCAAGAATTCTTGGAGTAGATTTTCAATCACTTCATTCAAGAAATGAGTGCCTCTATCACTTACAAGCTCTATAGGTAGCCTGTATCTTGTGAATACATTCTCAAACAAGAATTTGGCAGTTGTTTGAGCATCGTTCTTTGTCGTAGCCTTTACCTCTACCCACTTGGTGAGATAATCTGTCGCAACAATGATGTATTCCGCATGAGAACCCTTAGCTGGGGGATTAATAGGACCTACGAAGTCTATTCCCCACTTAGAGAATGCACGTCCACCCATCATAGGTTTCAGTGGCATCTCATCTTTGCGTATAGGATACTGAGTCCTCTGACATACATCGCACCGTTTCACATAGGTATGTGCATCCATGTGAAGGGTCGGCCACCAGAAGCCCGCAAATAGAATTGCCCTGATCACTCGATCTGGTCCAAAGTGTCCTCCTGCTACACCTTGGTGAGCAGTTTCCAAGATCTTAAGATACTCACTTTCATGGACACACAATCTCAGGTAACCATCTTTACCGCGCTTATATAGATTATTACCGATGAGTGAGTAATCCTGGGCTTCTTGTTCTAAACTCCTTTTCCTAGCCAGAGTCATGTCTGGAGGGAATGTGTTTGTCCTCAGGAAGGATACGAGAGGTTCGCTCCAATCTGGTACAATGGATACTTGATAAAGAGTGGCGTGTTCCACAGGTGGCTTAGTGCAACAGATTGGGCATTCCTTACACAACTTTTGGACATCAGCTTCCATAGTTGGCCAATGTACTCCGAGTCTCTTGAGGGTCTGTAAAGTTCGCTGCTTTGAGTAGTGTTGCTCTAACGCACCTACATGTGCTAATTGCAACCATTTAGCGTATTCATCCTCTTCTACGCAACAAGCCAAGATCCCTTGATCTGTGTGCTTGTACATGCTTCCTGCCATGATATGGTACTTTTGGGCTTTTACGATCTCTCTATTCCGTGTGTTCACCACTGGATGATTAGGCCCGTATGTCAATACTGGTACTATTGGCTTAGCCCACTGCGGCACCACTTCCAAATTAAACAAGTAAGCATCAGGAAGGTCATCTGACACTCCTTGTGGGGCTTCTCCTGATGTGAGCCTAGAGAGGTGATCTGCTCTCAAGTGAGTCCTACCCTTTCTTACCACAACCTCAAAATCATATTCCATTAGCAAGAGAAACCATCTTACTAATCTTCCTGTATTGCATGGCTTGTTTACAAGATATAACAATGCCTGATGATCAGTAAAAAATTTAAACTTATTTGCAAGCAAATAGTGTCTAAATTTCTTGACTGCATATACCATGCCTAATCCTTCGCGCTCTGTAGTGGTGTAATTCCGTTCAACCGCATTCAATTGTCTACTGGCATAGGCAATTGGAAGATCCATATTACCTTCACCAGTAGGTTGTGCAAGCACACATCCAATAGCATAATTGGATGCATCCACATGAACATGGAATGGCTTATTCCAATCTGGTGTGGTCAAGATTGGTGCTGAACATAATCTTCGTTTAAGCTCTTGGAAGGAATTCTCACATTCATCTGTCCACTCAAAGTTTGTCAGAAGTCCGTACATGGGCTTTGCAATGACGGCATACATGTGTATAAATCGTCGATAATAACCACAATGCCCCATGAAAGCTTGTACTTCCTTGACATTCTTTGGTCTAGGTAGCTCTGCTATGGCTCTCACCTTTTCTTCGTCGGTAGATATGCCGTTCTTTGACACTATGTGTCCTAGGATCTTGCCTTGCCTGACCATAAAAACGCACTTTTCTGGGTTCAGGCAGACTTGGTATTCTCTACATTTGTCAAAGATTTGTCTGAGTTCAGGAATATGGGTTTGTCTAACATTGGAATGAGCACAAAGATCATCAACATAGACTTCTAAACTCTTCCTCAGGAACTCCTTAAACACATGGCACATTAACCTCTGGAAGGTAGCTGGTGCATTGGTAAGCCCAAATGGCATTACTCTGAAAGCGAAAATGCCCCATTCTGTGGCAAAGGCTGTCTTATGCTGATCCTCTAGAGCTATGGCTACTTGATTGTAGCCAGAAAATCCATCAAGGAAGCTGTACACTTCCTTGCCTGCCACTCTTTCTAAGAGATGTTCTGTGATGGGAAGCGGATAGTTATCTCGAATCGTGGCTGCATTAACCTTTTTCAAGTTAATGCACACACGCAGCTTGCCATTCTTCTTGGGCACCACCACGATGGGGGATACCCATTCAGTGTGCTCAATTTCATAGATAAATCCAGCTTCGACCAGTCTATCTATCTCTTCTTTGATCTTAGCAGCGTAATTATCGTTATATGTATAAGGCTTTTGCTTAGAGGGTTTGGCGTCTGAAGTCATGGGGATGGTGTGCGAGCATATGTCCGGGTCAACCCCTTTCAAATCCTTGTAACTCCAAGCGAATACATCTCTGTATTCTCTTAGCAAGGCAATCAATTCGTGCTCTTCTTCCGCTGTTAGGTCATGACCTATGTACGTACATCTCTCCTCTCCTTCTTCTAGGGCCACTACAATTTTCTTGGTAGTTTCTTTGTTATCATAGGCCTCTCCTGCTTGTGCCTCTCGTTTAGGCATTCTTATCATGACTCTCCTATCATCTATCTCATACTTCTTAAAATTTTCGGGAACCTCGAACAAAGATTCTTTCTCTTCTGGTGAGGCTTCTCTCTTCTTTCGTTTCTTCCCTTCTTCCTTCGGGCTCACCTGTGTTGCTAATCTTACGTCATTTGTCAGCTCTCCATGCCTCTGGGTTTGAAATTCTACTTCATGGAAGTATTCTTCATCTGATGCAAATGGTGGGTCCATAATGATTGACTCTAGATCGGAGTCACTTGCATCCTCAAATGCATCAGGGCTAGGTTCGCATTCTTCTAGAACTGCCTCTCCCATGATTGGCTCTATGGAGAAGATTGAAATGTCATAGCCATCCTCATCACAGTGAGGTGTCCATTGTTCTTCATTGATGGCTACGTCCATTGTTGCTAAGATTTCTGCCCAACCGTGAGGTTCAAATTCTTCGTCTGGAAAAACTACAGGTGCATAGGCTGGGTCTTGGATTGATCTATGGGTCTCTTTCGCACCTACCTCTCTGGCTTTCTCTCTCTTCTCTTCCTCTACTGCTACCTTGCACATCCATAAGTGAGTATCTTCATGCATCCATGAGGATCCAGACCCTATGGAATGCACCGATTCTGTATCATCTTTGGCTCTATGGATGGGATTCCACTGGATAGGAGGTACATCCCTATGAGAGTAATCTTTGAGATTGACTTTGGTCGTAACACCTAAGTGCTGTAGGTACAAAGAATTGGTTCCCCAATCCTGTACCACTTGCAACTGTCGCATAAATGGTCTTCCCAAAATCATCTCATAGGCATGATTTTTGCTGAAGTCACATATAGCAAAACTATGCTCAAACTCGACACCACAAGTGGTGAGAGTTATTCCTTCGAGCAATCCTAGGGGTCTCTCAATATGACCATCGGCCATCTGCAATTTCATTCTCGTTGGCCTGAGTGCTGGCTTGCCCCAACGCTTCCAAAGGGAAGTGGTGGCAATTGCAACTCCTGCACCTGAGTCCAAAATTGCCTTTGTGGTGTAGTCCTGGTAGGTGATGGGAAGATAGGTGTTCCCTTCTTCACCTTCACACATATCTCCTATCTTGTCTAAGGGAATTTCCGGCACTGTCCTATGGGATCCTACCTTGGAACAAGGTTTTGCAGCTTCAGTTACCTGACTGGCTACATATTTTCGCGCTTCTGGTCTATCCTTAGGCGGTTCTTCCAAAGTGGAATCGCGCTGCACCTTGGTGTTCTTTACTACCTCCGTGTTCCTTGATATGACTGAGTCATCGTTCCTTGCCATGACTGTGGGTGCTCTCATACATGTGGACTTTGCTTCCCATGGGCCTGTGAAGTGGGGTAGCTCTTGTATGGAATTAGACTCAAAGTCCAATCTCTCATGAGACTGAGTACTCTCATGTTCCCCGTAAATAGATGGGATGTCTTGTGGGAACTGGTCGTGTGCATCATCCACAAGTTCAAAGGGAGGGGCGACTTCACTTTCGTTATCCCATTTGTCTTCTTCAATCTCTCGTAGGAAATCTGGTGCAAACCGATTCATAGAAGAAGAAGTGTCTGGCTCCGTAGAATTGGGCACATAAGCAACCTGGGAAGGAGGGCTTATTCTATCGTTGGCTCTCTCCTCGTTCCCATAGATGGCTGGAGCACAAGCTTCTTGGGGAGAATTACTTATTCTATTACTTTTCCTAACAGGCTCATACGCTCTCTGAGAAGGAATGTAGGTCACCTGTGGAGGTACGTAAGCTTTCGAGGGAGGCTCATGTGACTTTTGGGGGGGAAGATAAGCTTCTTGAGGAGGCACATGGGCTTCCTGAAGAGGCTGGCTTATCCGTTCTCTTGCCCTTTCCTCTCTTTGAGGGGCAGGTTCCTTCTCTGATTGTGCAATTAGCTTCTCTATTCGTTCTAGCAGTCCATTAAAGTGTAACTGTGTCTTAGCTGAGCTAGAGATATTAAAGAGGCGGCTGGCTTCGAACATGGCTTGAGCCAATTCCACCATCTTTGCGCAAATTTTTGTTCGTTCAAGCTCTAGCTCGGCTCTAGGGTAGCATTTTTCATGATCGGTTATGGTTGGCCCTTCTTGGATTCTGGCCTGATATGCTTTAAGCATCATATGAAGGTCTTCGGGAGTGGGATCTGCTAGGACTGATCCTACTCTAGGGGGTGGTGGGATTTGATGAGGCGGTGGGGAAGGTGGTGTGTTGGATGGAGATGGGAGTGGTGGGGGCGGGGTAATGTGGGAGGGAGTTTGAGCTGTGAGTTCAGTTATCCTCGCTTTGGTTTCTCTTATGCTTTCCTCCAGTTCACTCATCTTTTTAGCCCATTGTCTTTTCATTCTTTCTCGACTATCTTTCCACGCTCTAGTCCTTTTCTTTGTCACACTCTCGGTTTCACTAGCCTTTGGGCCCTTTTCCTGGCTTGCCTCTTGGTTTTGTTGCAATGCCTGAGCTCTAGTGACTACCTGCACTGGTGCAGTGGAAGTGACACATCCGGAGGAATCTACAACCAAACCAATCACATTGATAGGAGTGATTTTTGGCATATTATTGGGGTTCTTTGGGCAATCTCGTAAAAGATGCTCTTTTCCACAATCTTGGCAAAAGCCTTGGATCGTCACGGACTGATTTTGTGTCGGTGGAGGTAAGGGACAATCACGAATGAAGTGATCTCCCTGACATTGGTAGCATGGTCCTCTAGGAAATGGTGGTCTTACCTGCCTAGGTTGAGGCCTAGGGTTGGGGTTTGCATACATGACATTTGTGTAGTCTGACTCCCAACTAGGTTCATTCGGTTCTTCACTATAGTAGGACTCACCATGTTCTGGAGACTGCATGTAGTAAGCCTGGGGACTATCGACATGTGTAGAATCAAAGCTATGGTCACTCGGGTCACTTTCTGAGATCAATGGGGTTACTGGTACTATGGCCCTATTCAGGTTTTCTTCTGCAACAGCATACTTTACTGGAATCACGTTAGCGGGGTTTGGAGGCTGTTGAGCTAGCACCGGTTGGGGTCTCTGTTGGGCCTGATATGGTTGCTGATAGGGTTGCTGTGGCCTGCCACATGGCTGTGGAGGGTACTGGTTCTGGTATCTCCCCTGTTGAGGGTATGGCTGAGGGTAGGGTTGCCTAACCGCCTGCCTGTTGTATGGGCAATCTTGCGCAGTGTGATTGGTGTATTTCCGTTCTATGGTGCAGTACTGGCTACTAGGATTAACTTGGGGTTGAGCCATAATGGGACATACATTCGCCATGTGGTCGCCACCACAAGTATAGCATCTTTTCACAGGGGCAAACCTTGGGATTTGTTTGCTAGTTACACCTAATTTCTGAGCTACCTTCTCAGCGAGTTCCTCAATTGATGTAGATTGCGTGGAAGAGTGGCTAGATGCACTATCTGAATCTTTGTAGATTTTGGAAAGCTCTAGCTCTTCCCCTAGGTTATCTTCAATGTCAATGCACATGCGTACACATTCTTCTATGGTCCTAGGGTCCTTCAGATACACATAGGATCTCAATTTCGTACTCAACAATCCATCAAGGAATAAGGCTACTTGTTTAGCGGATGTGGGTAGCTCCGAAATAGGGCACCTTTCAAGATATTGTCTAAATCTCCTTCCGGCCAATCTGACAGTCTCTTGGGGGGTCTGTTTGAAGCTGTGAATCAATGAGGATGTATTGTGTCTTATGCCGCTCTTAGAGAACTCTACAATGAATGCCTCTAGGAGTTGGTCTATGCTCCTGAACTGGCGCTCATCCAGTGGCTGAAACCATGTAAGTGCCGTATTCCTAAGGGTTAGACCGAAGGCATTGTACTGTGTGAACAGATCCTCCACTTGTTCCGCTCTCAAGACTTGCTTGAATTCCGCCACATGATCATAGGGATCTCCTGCGCCGTCAAAGTAATTCTTCATGGACTTAACTAGCTGGGTGGGTCTCAAAGTTCTTGTGTGCTCTCTGGGTCTAGGCAGAGGGAATCCATCTACATTTCTTTGGTTCCTGTGGGCTCTAAGCATCTCAGGTTCTACCCTATTCGTCTCCGTCCTCGTTCTTTCTCTGCCTACTGGGTTGGCAAAACTTACTTCTGGTCTATCTCTGCTTCTGTCGCGTTGCGTACCATGAGCTTGGGAAGTTCCAGCCCCAGGATGACCATAGGATACATTTGGTCTTGGTTGGGGAAAAATAAACTCACCCTTCCAAGTGTAAGCATGCTTATCATTTTCTGTCACCACAAAGATCCTCTCAGAGGTGTGATCTAAGTAGGTCACTCTGCCTGGGCTATCAGGATCCTTAAACTCATAGATCATGATTGTTCCTATATCAGTTGGGTGATCCGGTTTATACCTCCAAAAGGCTTCGTCAGTTTCTCGGTTGAGAAGCAAATCTATGCACTTGTTATCTTGGGGAACCCACTCAGGTGTGATAATCCTAGCGAGAACAGATTTGCCTCGGGGTGTTCTAGGTTCTACTCCCATATTTCCTTGTTCCAAGTCGCCTAAGTCCGCTTCTGAGATTACATTTCCAAATTCATCTGTCCTATCTGGATGACTGGTGACTACGTATATGGTTCCTTCCTTGTCCAGGTATGCACCGTTTTCAAACTTGACAGCTGGGTGCTCTAGGCCTATGGATTGGTCAGGGTTTTTAATCTGGACCATGGATCTTCCTAGGCCGTCCTCATAGATGCTAGCACCTAATCGGTTGGTCCTAAGGTACTCTAGCTGCGTTTTGTAAGGGCCTTCTACCCTGTACAGGTAAGGCACACCTGAACTTCCCCTTGGTCTGTCCATACCTTGAGACATCCCTGATTCACTGGTATCCGAGCTAGGGTAATGAGAGTGGTGACTCAACTGCTGGGCCCAAGACCTTGCAGTATGATTGACACTAGCCTCTGAAGACCTAAGGCTTTGTCTCTCTCTTACTAGGTGTCGTCCTGATCTAAGGTTCATATGCCTAACTGATTAACCCAATTTTTTGCCCAAAGTACAACCTCGTTGCCGATCAATTGGTATCAGTCACTTGATTCTTTTTAGTTATTTCTCGTGTTTAAGGTCTTGTCTGATATTTCGTCGTCAGGAATACTTGAATGTTCTGCGCACTTTCAGGTTGATCGTTCCCGGTTAGGTTCTTTACCTTAAGGTTATCGACAGTACAGAGATTATGTTTTTGTCTTGAGCTTGAGTTTCTAGGTAGTCTTCAACTTGATAATTGCCTACCGTCGCCCTGGCTTACTCCTACCTCTGATCGTTCTTAGCTTAAGCTAGGGATTGACAAGGGGAGTTGAGAATTTCCAACCTTTTTGTTTCCTGCTTGGTTGCCTTTGAATGCCCAGGAAGTGTGTTCCCAAGCTTGCACTTACACTTGCTCAAAACGCCTTGCGATGCTCTCAATAGATCTGTAAGAGTTCCAAAGTTAGTTCAAGACTTAAACTCCAAAGACAGAACCAATGATTTTCATTCAGGTAGCACAAACACAAACTTGTATAATGATTTTCAAGAAAACAATCCTAAGGACCCCTGACTTTGATCCCCCTTGATATGGTCAACTTCAAATTACACTATCTGAAAATCAACGCATTATTTTTATAAAAAATAGTTGAGGGCGTGTAGTATATGCCACGAGCTTTCCGACAAGCCCAAGAGCTCAAAAAATGGATTTCGTATGGAAAAGTTATGACTGTTCAGGGTTTAGGGGGTTAACACAGGATTCAAACTGGCTGACAGATCCTAAGATTTTCTCCCAAGACACAAGTGTAGGAACCTCAAAAATGCTAATGGATTGACTATTGTGCCCCAAAAATTGCCCCAAATTTTGAAATAAAAAACCCTAATTTTTTTGGCCGAAAAGCCTATCAATCGCGATCGACGGGTCTGTCAATTGCGATTGACAGAGGTGTCCGTCGGGGCTGTCAGTCGCGATTGACAGTGTCAATCGCGATCGACAGAGTCGATCGTGGCTGTCAATCGCGATCGATAGTATCAATCGCGATCGACACGTTTTCCGGATTTTTCGCCGAGATTTCAGTCAATCGGGGGCCTATCAGTCGCGATGGACACGTGGCTACGCGCAAAAGTCAATCAATCGTGGAATTTCAGTCAATCGCGATCGACGGTATCAATCGCGATTGACAGAGGTGTCGGTCGTGGCTGTCGATCGCGATGGACGGTATCAATCGCGATTGACAGGGTCCTACGTGGCCGTCAGTCGATCGTGGAGGTCTGTCGATCGCGATTGACAGAGGCTGTCGGTCGCGATTGACAGGGTCTGTCGGTCGTGATTGACAGGGTCTGTCGGTCGCGATTGACAGAAAACCTCGGAATTTTTCTACTGTTTTTAGTGTTTTGGAATGTGCTCCTTGTGCTTGTTCTAGTGGTGTACACACTTTTGTGAAAGGTCAAAAATTTCTGTCAGTCGCGATCGACAGAAGCCTGCGACCGCGAGACAGTTGCGTCGAGTTTCGTACCTGCGCAGGAAGCTGGGGATGGTGATGTGACCTGTACCTGCAAGATAGCTCAAGAAACATGCAAAAACGACGCACGCAATTTCGCTCTCTCGCTCTCTCTCACAAGTGAAATGAGGGAAATGAGGTGGAGGTGGTGATATGATCAAAACTGAAAATTTTTGCGATGATGGAGATGGAGGTGGGAGATGGTGATGATGATGATGGTGATGAAGATGGTGAAGAAAGTAAAAGAAATTCGATGAGAATGAAGAAAATACCTACAACTCCAACGCGTCAACTCTACGTCTTACCATCACACGCTCGTCCTCAAAGCTCGATCCCCGGCAACGGCGCCAAAATTTGGTGTAGCTCAGTGATGAGTAGCACCTCCTTTAATGTCAATCCGGGAAGACGTGAGGATGGTATGAAGACCTCGAGCAAGTGGCGGCACAAGTGCGTGAGTGAGAAGCACACAAGCATGCGCACACATACACACACACGTGCACACACGGCAAGACCAAGAGAGAGAATCAATGGAGTTCTTTAGATTATTTTCAAAAGCTCTTACAAGTTCGTTTCAATTACAATCTAACCTCAAAAATGAGCTCTCTAGCTCTTTTTATAGTTTTTGGCTAAGTTTTGGCCCTGTCCAGACCTAGTGTCCGGCCTAGTTAAAAATTAGGTTCCAGGGCTTATTTGAGGGCTCAAACGATATCTAAAAAATACGAAATTTGGCAGGTAGATACTTCTAATGCTCCTCAAGCTCAAGGACTCCTTGGCTTGCACAAAATGGAGCTACAAAAAGATGAAATGATATTTACAATGGTGCTTAGTGATGATAATCACTTTTAATGGGTGTAGAGGTTTTGAAAGATTAAGGTTGCCTTAGTGCTAAATCTGCGTGAATGTTCATAAGTGCTTCTTCTTGAAAAATTGTTGGCCTACTTGCCGGGTCTTCGTTGACTTCCTTGTCTGCTTGGGCCTTCTCTTCTCTCGGACTCTCTTCTTGTGCTTCCTTGTCTTGTCAATCCTTCAGCTCCAGCTCCAACAACCCAAGTTGCAGAGGATATGGGAGGGATAAAGAAGATGTAGGTATTCACAATTGATGATTGAGGGGGAGTTGTTGGAGCAAGAAAATTAACAATTAATGATTATTGAAGCTTAGGAGTGAAGAATTGAAGAAAAGGTTGAAGCCAAGATCATGAAGTGAAGTAGAGGTTCAGAAAGAGATGGTCTATATACATATGTATATTAGCTTTGTAAATACTTCACAAATACTTGAAATAATGATGAATCCACACTCATATGTATATAGAGGAGATAGAGGGGTGTGGATCATAAGTTGAATGAGTATCATCCATCAGATGTAAGATGAGTTAATAGAAGAAGTTTTTGAGATTTGCATGTCGATTTTGAGGTTGATGGTCATGATATATATGAGAGATGAAGAATAGATGAGATAGAGGGGTGTGGATCATAAGTTGAATGAGTATCATCCATCAGATGTAAGATGAGTTAATAGAAGAAGTTTTTGAGATTTGCATGTCGATTTTTCATCCATTTCTCCTTTTGTGTTTGATCATTTCAAGAATCCTTTTGTAGATGTCTAAGTCCATAGTTCTATGGTCAAGATTTGAGAGTCTAATTGTAATTAGGTTGAGAGAATTGTGAGTAGGAACATTTGTATGTGAAGAAGTGATGAGTGTCTTTTGAAACAGGCACAATTTTGATGATCAAAGAATTGATCATATCTCAGTGCATAGTGTAAAGTTTTACACAAATGAGGAGTTAAAAATATAAGTTGGAAGGTAAGCCATCTATGTCTAAAAACATTTTATTGAACGAATTATATTTTGTGAGAATCAACTGTTTAAAGTTGCATATGTAAAAGCCACCTATAGAAAGTGCTTGTTTCAGACACAAATTTACTTATTGAAGTAAATCTAAAGTTTTGTGAGTCCTTTTGGAGGACTTTAATGTGGAGTAGTTTCATAAACACTAGAAGAGTGTTATTTCAAATTTTGATAGAAAAATTTAATCATTTGATCAGTCAATGAGTGAATTTTGTGAGGTAGACTTTTCTTAGTAAAGCCAGTTTTCGTAGAAAAGCTGAGTGTTCATATTTTGGTAAAAGATTTCAAAATTGGTGAAGGTCTTGAGCTATACTTGACATAGAGGTGTTCTAAACTCATGTGTAGCTTGTCTTTTGGAGATTAATCATCTCCATCAGATTAAAGGAGGTATTGTATGGATTAAAACAAGCACTTAGTGTTTGTTATAAGAAGATACATGCCTACTTATTAGCACATGAATTTTAGAATGATCCAATTGAAGGCACCTTGTATGTAAATTGTGCAAATGATGTACTGTTGTTGTTTATGGAGATGATGCCGCGCATTCATATTAATGACATGCATATTTATAATTTTATGGCTGATTTGCGTGAATTTTTTGAGATGTAAATTTTGGGAATCTGCATCACTAATTGGGTATGTATTTTATACAAGTTGATGGTGGCATTGATTTGTATCAAACTAAATATATTGACACTTTATTAAATTTTTTTATCCTTAAGGAAGGTAAACTTATTACCACTCCCATTGAAACATGGTTACAATGGAGTATTCATGATATTGGAGATGCATTAGATGTTATTCTTTACCAAAAATTTGTTGGATGCCTTATGTATGTATGTATGCATCACTCGACATATTATTCTCTTTTTTGTCTATAATATGTGAAAATTTATGCATAGACTAGGAGCTAAGCATTGACAAGCAGTTAACCATATCTTCTACTACTTATCTAGTACTCGAGACCTTGGGTGGTAAGAGGGGATCAATACCACCATACTTACATGCATTTTATTATTCAAACTAGGCTGATTGTTATGACATTCATGTGCCCACAAGTGGTTTTTGCTTCATTCTTTGTAGCTTGTGCATATTTTGGTTGAAAAAGAAGCAACATGCTATGGGCACTTCCACTAGTGAGGCTAAACATAGGGAAGCATGCATAGATACTCTTAAGTGTATGTGAGTCAAATGCATTAGGGATGTTGATATATTTTATAGTGATGTGTGTGGATGCACTTAGGCCTCTCAAGGCACTTTTTCCCTCTTTAGGAGGCTTTTTCCCTTGGCTTGTATATATGCCTAGAACCCTAAGGAATCACTAATCTTTGTACATTCACTTGGTAATTCTTTCAGTGATGTGTCATGCTCCAAGCTTCTTCTTCTTCCTTGTGATGTTTGTGTGCTTTCGCAAACCTCAAACTCCAACAACTGGTATCAGACTGAGTCATCACTTCATCTAGGGCATCGTGGACACCCCTTCGACCATAGTCTTTGAATCGTATGAAAATTGGTTGGCATACTCAAGGCGATTAGGAGCCCAAAATGACTTTTCTATGTGGGATCAAAATTTTGATTAGAGCTCATTTCGGCCTCCAAATGCACTATTGTATTGATTGTGCACGCAATTTTTTCCTTTTGTTCCACACATATATAAATGTTTCAATTCGACAGTACAAGTGCCTCAAAGTTTTCTATAGGTTAAGTGGAGCCCCACAGGATGTTTCCATTCAATGTTTCTAGTAAAAATCATTTTTATGCATCAAGGTATTTATTCACTAGCCATGACTAAAAGAAATGAGATTTGAAGCACTGGAATCAACATACTAGACATTTTCATTCTATTTCAAAACATCAATAGACATCATATTCATCATATAATGTTGGACCATGAACAACTTCTAAGAATCATCTGCACTTGTGGATGCATAGTTGTTTTGTTGCCTTCTGTTATTTTGATTCTTCAACTTGTAATCACGTTCAAAGTGTCTAGGTTTACCACAATTCCAACATCCTTTACTGTCATTACCTGAATCATTTATTTGGAAATTTTTGCGGCCTCTTTGACTCCCCCGACCTCAAAACTGTCCTCTACCTCGTGCATGATTCTGATGTTGACTTTGGCCTTGGTTACTGTTTCCTCTTCTACTTCTGAAGCCTCTACCTGTGCTAGAGTAGGATACCTGCTTAGAGCTAGTTTTTCCTTGGGATTTTGAGTCCTCACCAAGATTCTTTTCTTCAATAATTAGCATGGATACTAGATTAGTAAAATTTGGAATATTTTCCCTAGTCTATATAGAAGTTCTAAACTGCTTATATGCAGCTTCCACCTTATTATCATAATGTACATTCACGTCAATTGATGCAACTGACTCACATATGCTTTTGATTTTCAGAGTGTAGTCACTTATCAACATGCCCTTTTTCTCCAATATATGAAGACACATTTCCACCTTATCATCACATCTACATTCACGCAAATAGATGCAAGTGACTCACATATGCTTTTGATTTTTAGGGTGTAGTCACTTGCCGACATGCCCTTTTTCTCCAATATATGTAGCTCATTCTTGAGTTGCAATTTTTGTGCCTTTGTATTGGTCTCATAAAATGTGAGCAAGCTATTCCAAGCCTCTTTCGGAGTCTTGGCATCCTGTATGTGCCCACTCATGTTATCTTGTATGCTAATAGATAGCCAATACATTACCTTTCGTGCTCCTTGATTCCATTCCTCATATGCTCTTAAGTGGTCCGTAGTCTGATTCCTCTCTGATAACTGCATATCATTTTTGTTGTCTCCTTCGATGTACTTCCAATAGCCTTTTCCCATCAAAAAATTCATCATTTTGAATCTCCAAGGCATGGAAGTTGTTTTTGTCCAGCTTATCGCTCATAAGCTGACTCATTACATCTGCATTTTCCATTTCTAGAGTAATTCACAACACTGCAAAACACTACAAGTAGTACTTCTGCTTGAACATTGTCACACTATCATATGACAATTCGATCTAAAAAAAACATAGTTTTTTCATGTATCAACAATACACAGAATCACTTGAAATTCTGGATCTAGAATATATGAGTGTTGGATGATTAGGATGCAAGTTATAGTTTTGGAAACTGACCTAGATTTTTTGTGGGCCCCACATGGGCTTGAAACTGAGGTCAAGATGGCTCCAAAATAAAAATCTATCAAAAATAAATGATCCTTAAGGGATAGATCTAAAAATATTTTGATGCCTTCTACCTTCACACCATTTTTTGTAGTAATCTGAGTTCATTTGTGAATTGTGCTTTCTTCATGCCTTCTTACATACTCTTCACCATCGGCCTTCTCTACAGCCACACTAGCTCTGATACCATGTCATGAGAAAGGAGGTAAGGAAGAGAGCTCACACACATACTCTCTTATTCAAAGAGGAGCGCATACACAAATTGAGGCAAGGAACAATGATCTTCTTGTTCTTCTTCTTCTATTACATAAAAGGAATGTACAAGAATGACGTAAAAACAACAATAGAACAAGTGCAATATATAAAGAATAGTACATAAAGAAAATCCTAATGTCCACGAATGAGTGAACTTGCAAGAAACAAATGTACCATCACTCTCGGTAGATAAATCTAGTAAAGCTCAATGAAGTATCCTTGACATATACCGGTGTGACCATAACACATGTCAAAGAAATGAAAAAGTGATACATGTCTTCATGGATCATCACATGTTGAGCTTGATATCTCAACAAAGGAGAGGTTCTCTACTAGAGAGATAAATTTGGATTACCTGCCTAGCAACCATAATGTTGAAGATCTTTTCACAAAGACTCTGTCTAGGGAGAAGTTTGAAGCTTTGGGCTTAGTTCCTTTTGTGGATTGATTTCTTTCCACATAGTTTTCACTTCCTTATACATGAGTGCTAGCTCCTTGTTCACCACATCACTCCCATGGGGGATTTGTTGATATATTTTGGTAGAGATGTGTGTGAACACACTTAAGACTGTCAGGGCATTTTTTCCCTCCCTAGGATGTTTTTTCCCTGTGGTTTGTATATACACCTATAGCCTAATAATCTTTGTACATTCACTTGGTAATTCATCTAGTGTTGTGTTATGATCCAAGCTTCTTCTTGTTCCTTGTGTTGTTTGTGTGCTTCTACATACCTGGAACTCCAACAATGGATGTGTTGAGTGTTGATCAGACTTCTACCATCACCATATTTATTGGTACTCATAACACATTGGCAATTGCAAGAACTGAATCTTCCATGCTTGCCCTAAGCACATTGAGGCGGACTATTATTATGTCAGGTAAACTCTCTATTCAAGAGATACATATGTACTGACACATGATAATGTTGCGAATGTTCTTACAAGGTCTCAACCTCATGAGAATTTTGAATATTTTTACAAAGCTTTGGGCTTACTTCCTTTTCTAGATTGACCTTACTTCACATTGCTTGAGACTCCCTTATACATGAATGTCAACCTCTTTTCCATTGCATCATTCCTAGGGGGATTTGTTAATATATTTTTTTAGTGATGTGTGTGTTAAGAATACTATTGCATTTTTTCCCTAACCCTAAAGGGTTACTTTTCTTTATAAATTCAACACGATAATACACCTTGCGTTGTGCTTATACGATTCTTTTTCTCCCTTCTACCGTTTTTGTGCCTTTAGATTCCCAAACTCCAACATGAATCATGTAAGGAAGCATTGCCACTTTCTTGACTATCATGTGACATGGGTATACCTTGACATGTACCTCTATTATTCAATGATAGTTAAAGTTCCACTGAATTGAGTAAGAAATAAATCAAGCATGAAAATTCCAAGTACATTGAGGTGTGTTATGACTTTAGTTGTTTTTGTTAACAATTGAACAAATTTTTCTTTAGAAGGTTGACACTCAAAAAAATTCCAAATGATTTGATTGAGCTCTACCACAAGATAGATTTAGACATTGTTGTCACCTAATGGTGGTCACTTGATTCATATGTTTGCATAGTCCCCTCTACATTGTGTACCATGTCCATCAAGTGGGAGGTATAGGTCACATACACATACTCATATATTCTTTGTCATGCTTTATTTGTCAATCCGTGTCCATTGCATCACTCATAGGGGGGATTTCTTAATATATTTTTTAAGTGATGCGTGTCTTAAAAATACCAATGCATTTTTTCCCCTTACCCTAAAGGGAAACTTTTCTTTATGGACATATATATTGTCTTGTATATACATCTATAACCCTAAACAAATACTTTTCTTTATACGTTCAAAACTTAATAATGCACTTTGTGTTGTGCTTCTAAGCATCTTCTCCTTCCTCTTGCCATTTCTATGCATTAGATTCCCAAACTCCAACATGAAGCATGTAAGGAAGCATTGAAAATTTCTTGATTCTCATGTGACATGGGTATACCTTGACATGTACCTTGATTACTCAATGATAGTTAGAGTGCTATTGACTTGACTAAGAAATCAATCAATCATACAAAGACCAAGCACATTGAGGTGTGTTATCACTTTATTTGTTATTTCTTAGCCCTTTTAACGTTTTACTTGAGAGGGTTCACACTAAAAAAAATTGAAATTGTTGTAGAGCTTATTCCTATGTCTAAATCTATGTTTGCATAATCCCCTCTACATTTTGTATCATACCCATCAAGTGGGAGTATAGGTAACATACTCATACTCATATATTATTTGTCATGCTTTATTTGTCTCCCTTGGCTCATGTCAATCATACTGTCCTTTAGTGGGAGATTATTATAACTAGCATCTACGTGAAAGGCCAAGTGAATATTAAACTATCTTAAATATGTTTATTCTAGTAAAACATATAGTGGCCTAGGCAATCACACACTATATTGAGATCACCTATAATGAAACCTACATATCTGTGAATTTGGCTCCAAATCTTTGGTTTTTGTATTTTTTTGTTGATCTTTGTGTATACATAAGGAAATTATCTATGTGTGTAGATAGAAGGATGGTTTGCATTGTCATCTAATAGTCTGCACTATGAGGACCTAAGAAGCTCCCCTGCATATGTCACTCAATTCTCCTTTTTACCACATTTGTAAATCAATTTTCTTGTGCTTAATTTTTTGGATCACATTCTTTGATTTCTTGTTGGCTACATTGGAGTTTGTGCCACTTTAAATCAAGTTCTTTCTTGATCAAAATTTTGGATAGAGATCAATCTCCAAAATTATGTAAGAAAGTAATTAATCAAGATAACACAAAAGCAATAGCAGATAAGATAATATATATAATAGAATTTCAAAAATTTGCCACTAACAAGTATAAAGATGATGGCATTATCCCATGCACTCTCAATTTAGATCTTAAATGATGATCTAGAAAACTCTAGATAGGGAGTTATAAGGTAAAGGTATGCTCACTCAATAATGTCGAGAGTAGTGCAGAAGTCATGTATATATAGGCCGATAAAGACCCATGGACTTCTTTGGATGGCAAAACATGGGTGGTAGAATGTGGGCAGCCATTGCCTATGTAATCCCCATATACGGCTTAGGCCAATTAAGCTCACCTAAAAACTATGAATGATTTCTCAATCCCATATGGAATATTCTATTCCCTTTACTATCACTCCAAAGGGGATGCCCTTGATCCCTTCTGGGGGGACCACTGGCCCCCTTGGGACCCACCACCAGGGGGACCGCTTGCCCCATTGGGACCTCCCTCTAGGGGACTGCTAGCCTCTTGAAAAACCCCAATGAAGGCTACTTCCTGGTATGCACATTGGGGATCCTAGTAACTCCTTTTCCTTAGAATACCTTAGATGGTCCAATTTGACCTTCTTCAAACATGCAAGTTGGGATTCCCATCAATTGGACAATGCACCATTGGCTTCTCCTCATAATGTGGGCCTTACAACATGTGCATTACTACATACAATCATGAGGTGTAGACATTAATCAATTATTAATAAATCATCCATGATGTTATGTTCATGCTTTATAGAAGAAAAAAGAACTTGGGTTACTAAAAAGAATGTGTAACCTTTGGTAATATAAAAAGGAAATAAGAGCATTTGAATCAAAGTAGATAGTACTCTTATCAAGAAACAAAGATATCACACATAAATTGTAGTGGTAAAACACTTCCTTGTGAGTGAATATGTGGGGGGGCTCAACCCCTTGGTGATGTGAAATTCCTTGCTTCCAATGTCAGTGTCTTGATTTCTTGCCTATTGTATTTGTTTTGCTCATTTGTAGATCTCATTTGACCCACATCTTAATAATTCTTGTTTATGTCCCTTTTTCTTCTAATTCTAGCAATTAGGGATCCTTTTTCGCCATAAGATTTCATGTAAGGCTCTTATATGTCATACAATTTTTGTATCTCATGGTTAAGAGTAGGATTCCAAAACATAATATGTTACATGTGCATTTCTTCTCTTTCAAAGTTCTTTCCCCCTCTTGCATTTAATCTCTCTCCTTCCCCCACTTATGTATACCTTACCTCTCTCTCTGTCTCCCTTGGACACTTAAACTCTATTTACACACGTAGTCAACTTCTCCTTGTAGACACACAATTTCTCAATCATAAGATTAGAGAGAGAGAGAGAGAGAGAAAATAATAGAAAATTTTGTTGGCCATTTTTCATCCAATTTTCACTTGGAATGTCTCTTTACTCTAGGTTCTTTCAATGCCTTTTTTGTAGTCCACATAATTGAAAACTTGCTCACAAGTCACTCGCATCTCTTCACGACGTAGCTTCATCCCTTGACTTGTCATGTGGCTCATGAGGCTATCCCTTTTCCCTCCATGAAGTCCTAGAAACCCACTTCTCAACAAATTTCAAAGACTTGTGCCTTCGGCTTTGGGAGGCAAAATTGTGTATATGACTAGTTTTTGGGGGGTTTCTAGGCCTTTAAGTACATCTCTATGCTCATATTTCTCCAAAGCCATTACCATTAATCATGTTATCGAGAATCATCACCATGTATCAATTTTGTTCACCTATATGTAATAAAATGCTCTACAAGTCGAGTGCACATAGGTCAAGTGGTTTGATTCTGCTACCTTTGGGGTGAGAGATAGGGTTTCAAACCCCACTTATGGCATAGAGACCTCCTACTTGTATCAAGTGGATGAGTGGCGTTCAAGCTATGAAATGATGTCAATGGCCTCATGCCTGGTTTAGTTGTCAGCACCCTTGTGCTGGGTTAAAAATCTGTGTAAATCAATTGAGCCTTAGAGTCAGCCCTTCCCAAGCTCTACCCTATCGAGCATTTGGGTTCTGCAATCTTGGTCTTGCCAGGCATCTAACCTCTACTTTGTGGGATAGAGGGGGTCCCATGGGCACTAAGCTTGCATTCACTGGTACTATCAATTAATCTCAACTAGTTTCATAGAGATTAAGCCTCAAGGTCGAGATCTCTTTTTTTGGAAAAGAAATGCTCTAGGGGTGATAATGTCAACCGGAGGGACCTTGACATGAGGTATTGTCGAATTTTGGAGCTTCATGTGAAGGCACCTCGAATTTTCTTACTTGTTTTCAAATATTCCCACCTCTCAACTCATCTCTTGTCACACTATAGCTACCCACCAGTTGATGATTTGGGAGAATCATGGGAAGATGATCTTGAGTCCTTATTTGTGGGGGGGGGGGGGGGGGGGGGGGGGGGCAAAGATGTATCACATGCATGTCGCATGCTCTATGACACACCACGAGTATTTCAGGTGGTAGCTTGTACTAGTTGGCTTGTATGAGGGCATGCTCATTGTATGTTTGGATCTTACTCCTTCATGGTGAAGTACACTTTCCCTCTATCTCTTGTTGTGTTCCCTCTTGTAGTGCTTTCTCCTTGGCATAGGTTGGTTGCAGGGGTGAAGCCTAACACAAAACATCAAGAATACACAATTTAAGTTCTTTATTACCATCTTCCATTATTTCATCTTTATTTGATCTTTCAAGTGATAAATGTGTGTTTCTTTTGGCTATCCCTATGTATGTTGAGTCCAACTTATTGTGGTTAATTTTTGTGCATCAAATTTCAGAAGAATCCCCATCGGATTTTGCACCCAACATCAAATAAGTCCATGAAAGGATCAAATAAGTCCATGAAAGAGAAGCAAGAAAGTTACAAAGCGAGATTGTACATCTCAAGACTCCACAAGTAACGTCAAAAAAAGTGCAAAAAGATTTTTGTGATAGTAAAATAGAAATGGAAGACTTGGGTCACATCAAGAGTAATTATCGGTTGTCCTAGTTTATAGTGGATTAGACATTCAAGACCCTAACAATCACATTTAGAATTTCGTTGCATTTTCAAAACTTGAGGGTTTAAAGATCAAAAGAAGCATTCTTAAACCTTTTTGCAGCTACCTTAGATAATTAGTTGATAAATGGTACTCTCTATATGAGGAGGGTTCTTTCCAATCGTAGTGAATTAAAGATGTTGCTCATGGAGGCACTTTGGCCTAGAAACACAGCAAAATAAGCTTGAGATCGGCTATAGAACTTGAGGATGAAGCCAAAAGGGACATTCATTGAGCTGGTCATTAGGCCTAGATCACCGATCATGAAGCTTCTAGAGGAACTTATAGATTTCATGGTAAGAAAATGTTAGAAAGCTCTCATGAGAACCACTCAACATAAGTTAAAGGAGACATTACAACTCAAATCAATGCTTGAAGAGTTTCTTGTGTTAGCTAGAAGAATACAAAAAGCACTCACATAATTCAATGAAGGAGAGAATCAATATAATCCCATGATAAAAATTAGAAAAGAGCTAGAAATACTCAACCTCCAAGAGGTGGCGGATATCAAGAAGCCATCAACACAATCATCTAGCACTAGAAGGTTGACCAAACAATATGATATGCAAGCAAGGTACTTAAATTGGTAGAAAATAATTATAGTTCAACAAAATGAGAAGGATTAGTTACTATATTTGAATTGCAAAGACATTGAACTTATTTATTGGGACTCACTTTGTGATCATATCTTATCATTTACGTCTCAAGTACCTTTACAACAATCCACAAGTCATATAAAAGTTTGCTAGTGGCCACTCATCTTCTAAGAACTTGATTTCAAGATCCATATTTTGAATAAAACACTTCAGGTTAGATCAACTCTCAAGGATTACCAATGAGGAGTTGGTGAGCTAGTTTTTCAAATCTATTTGTTTAATTTGTATCTTCTTCTTCTATTATAATATAGTATGTCAAACTTGGTATTCATCTCTTCATAGTTCTTTGAGTGAATTCTAAGTGATATTACAAATAGTGAAGGCATATCTCTTCACATAGGCAAAGAGTAGCAAGGATAGATAGTCTATCTTGTAGAGACTATTTCTTTATGTAGTAGTAACAAAATTGGTGTTTTAAAGTAATCTAGATTAGCTCATAGTATTTACTAGCATTTTGGAAAGTTTTAAATCTTTTTCCACATGCAAAATCTGAGATATAGGCAAGATAGTGAATCATAGGGGTGTCCATTCATCCCCTACCATTGGTATTAGAGCATTTGAAAGCACGTGCTTGAATGAGATTGAAGCAACCATTTGCTCTGGAAAAGCTCCTTATAATAGAGATGTAGAAAATTTCCAAGCTGATTCAAAAATGGATTCAAAAGCTAGAACCAAAGAGCTCAACATATATAAAGGGAAGTAGCTTTAAGAAGTAATAATTTGAAGTGTGGGTATTCCATCACACTCAAAGGAAGGTAAGCAAGCAACTAAGCTTAATCAATAGTTGAGAATGTTATCCAAATAGAGAAGTTGGAGAAAGGTAATTATCAACATTATCTATTTCAGATTATCAATTTTCTCATGGGAAATCAACTATGGGGATTAGTTAGTGAAGATCAACCTAGGCCTCAATATGAAAAACCATTCACTAAAGAACAATAAGATTGGATTAAAGGAGATAGAAGACTTATATTAATCCTATCCCAACACATTAGTAATAACATGATTGGCTACATCCAAGATTTGGACTCATCCAAGAAGATATAGGAGGCTTTGCAGATATTATAGTCCACCTCTACAAAGGCTTGGAAGATTCAACCTGAGAATGAGTCAAAGAATTTAAAGAAGGCCTCAAATAACAGCATTGATGATTATATCTTCAATTCAAAAGAAATTACAAATGGCTTAAGATCAATAGGCAATTACATCAACAATGATGATTTGGTAGCTCATAGGGATTATAGATGATGATAAATGGAAGCAATTCAAAATTTCAATCTAAGTGTGGAACTCATTACCAAGTTGTCATCTACTAGTCACACTCATGGAGATCGAGGAGATGAATCTCAATGGAGTTCATTTAAAGGGCAATGAATCCCAAGTCTTTTATGACAATAAATTCAAAGAAGAAAGAACTGGAAATAATGCACAAGGTAAAGGTAGGGAAAGATCAAAGAATGATCAATAAAGAAATCATCTGAATTGACGTATGGGCAATAAATAAGGATCCCTCATTGGGAGGGAAAAGTTATTTTTTTATTTTCAACATGCAAACGACCCAAGGACCTAATATGTACTATCATATTGAGAAAAAATACACCAAGCATAATACTAGGCATTGTCCCTTTAATAGACAACATAGACCCTCTGCACCACCCCAATATAGACCTTATGGATATCATCCTAGAGATCAAGGCAGAGAGGCCCCTAGATATAATCCATACCCAAGATTGCAAGTAGTACCAAGAACCTACGAGTATGGAGGATATGGTCAACCAGAACTAGTGCTAGGACAACAACCACCACATCCACAGAATGTAGTGCGTGTAAAGTATACCTAGCCAGAAGAAAATCCAAAAAGGGTCATAGTGGTTGCCACACCTTTGACCAACACAAAAAAATTAAGCCAAGGATTTGATGAGAGGCATGGGGAATACTATCCTTATGACACAAGTTTGATTGAATATGATCAAGCCTACAATCAACATTACTATGGATATGAGGGATATTACAGCTCTTATGGACGAGAATATGCTAGTCTTATGTATACCATACCCAGGGCCCAGTTCCTATTAGACCCCCAACCAGACTACCTACACCAAGAGGACCATGCTATAGATATGGAGGAGATCACTTCATTAGGGAATGCACATTACCCTACAACCCACAACCCCCCTCCCCCCCCCCCCCCCCCCTCGTGTGTCGGAAGACTATTGCAACGAATGTGGCAAAGAGCATTTGTTTAGAGATTTCCCTAAGAACCCCAATAAGGTCTCTGCTACTATGCAAATCAATGTGATAGAAGTGACTGAATCATCAGAAAGTGATAAAGAATATACAGTGCCATTAAAGGCTATTACCAAAGCCAAAGCCAAAGGGAATTAGGAAAAGAAAGCATTGTACCATCCAAAGGTTGAATAGGGGAAAGAACCCAAAGCTCAAGTGGTTGAGGACTCAAAGAATTGGGAGGAGACCTCTAACGGTAGGAAGACCCAAAGATGGAAGTTAAGGCGAGAAAAAAAAAGAAAATGGAGTAAAATACAGATGTAAGAGAAAGAGAAAACTCGGAAGGAAAATACGATAGGTGAAAACCACGAAACCCCCAAGAAGGCTCACATGGAGACCAAAGAGTCGGAGAGAGCACAATTAGGATCAATTTTGGTGGATCCCATGCCTGAAGACCTCAAAATATGGTTGAAAGCCTGTCAATCCAGAATAGAGACAGGGCCTAGGATAGAACAACATAAAAGAAGTTATCCTATAGGAGATTTGGAGAAGGAGAGATTGGAAATATGCAAAAAATTGATTGAGATTGCTCAAACCACACTTGAGAACTCTATACCAACCCTTCCCAAAACTAGGATACCAGGAAACAAATTCCAGAACGTTTAGAAGCTGTCAATCAAGAACAAAAAAGGACAACAAGATGAAGAGAGAAAGGAAAATATGAACATTAAAGGGGAAGAACAAGGTTCGGCAATGCCAGAAATAGACGCAACCTAGCAATATGACCTTTGGGCCAGAGTTCAAGAAGATCGATGGAAGAAAAGTGGGAACACACCACCCCCTTTTGAAGAACTAGAAACCATTGGGAATCATCCTCCATTGGAAATGGAGGAGATATATGAGGAAATATCAATCTTCGATGAGAATATAGAGGAAGTAAATAGTATATCAACACTCCCCAACTACATGGGAGATGTTAAAGTGTTGATCTAGCGATGCTATGTTACTGACAAACGCAAGTCGTTATCGAACAAAGATTAACGTAATACAGAGCTTCACCGTAAACTATGGTTAACTCTAATTATCATTACCGTAAGACATTACCAGATCGTCATGGGTTCTTGGGAGTGGTAGGGGTCTATTAAACAGAGGCCCTGTACTATTTTCCCAAATCTTCGTTACAACATCAAGCGTGACTACTCGTCTAGCTCAGTTACTAATCAACATCAATACTTGGTTCTTAGATTCCTACGTCCGAAATTCTCCAGATCAGTTTACTCGAAGAACAGAACAATTGTCCCTTCTACAGATTCATGAACATATAATATATCAAACAGAGTGAATCAGATAGATTCACTCACCACAATACTTCCCGAGACATTCAATTAAAAGTTACATTTACCAAAAGCAATAATCTGTATCAAATCAACTTATGCAGTACTACATTCACTTATACTAACTCAGGGTACTTCAACGGTCGAAGAGCACACAATCTTACGATACGAAAACAATACTCAACCACATAACCTGACATTTAACATTCACTACGGTGAACTTCAGTATGAGCAGGCGACGCAGACAGAACAGAAATCAACACAAACAATACTCAGAGCTTCACCATAGTGTAAGTAAACTCTGACAATCTCAGAAAGGTCATCCCTCTCTCTCTCTCTCTCTAAAACCATATACACAAGCGTCTCTCTCGCCATTCTCTTTACATTGCTTTATATATCTTTTTTCAAGATGCGCGTACCAACTTTTTTGCACGGATTTTGATAATTCCGGTATATCAGGCGGTCATTACGTCTGTCCCACTCCGGCGGTCGTCTAACACTGGCACGCACGGTGGACTCGAACCCGCAAGTTCCACAAAAATTTTTTCAGAGTTATGTTCAGACTCATTAATGATGTTGGGAGCACCCTGTAGATTCTGTAAACTAACAGTATTTTCTTCGCCACTTTGGTGTGTCTGATTGTTTATGTCAGTGTTCTGCTCCCGATTCACCTGTGTCTGCACCTGTAACAGTTCTCTTTGCAATTCTTGAATCGTCTGTTTGTATTCTTCAAGCTGATTTTCCTGTCGTTTAATGACTGTCATGAGATCGTTTTCATGGTTGGACAAAAAACAGGACCGCCTTTGATCAATTTGGGGAACAAGTATACTCAGCCATCTTCTACGAAAAAGTTTCCAAGTATCATGTACATGATTATACAATTGTTGTTTCAGTGACTCTATATCTATCTTTGTCATCAACGTGGCATCCAATTCAACGCCTTCATTATTTAATAACTGGGTTTCCATTTCCTGTAAAACTTGTATTCTGGAACGCAGAACTACATGTTCTGCCTGCATTGTAGCATTCATCATGGGAAAATTTATCATCTCTTCTTGGATTTGTTTCTGCACTGCTACCTGCCATGGTTCAAAATCTTGAATAGACCTTGTGGTCTCGATCAAAGCTAGCACTAGTTGTTTGTGGTCATTCTGCATTTCCTTCAATAAACCATCCTTGCTATTCACAGCATCCTGTAATTGTTTATTCTGTTCAATCAATGAATTGGAATGATTTTTATTGACAGTTACCTGTTCTTGTATGTTCTGAATGCTTTCCTGTTGTTGCAGTAGGAAGTTCGAAACTTCCTGCAACTTATTCTGCATTGTTCTCATGTTATTATCCGAACAATTACTCTGCAATATTTTCGCACTTACCTGTTGTGATGGATCCTCCATTCTTCTTTTGGTTGATATTTAAAAGGGGTTCCCAAAATAGGCAACTGTTCACCGCCATCTGTTACCGGAAAAAGACTGTCCGGCATTTCTGCTATGTCCTCGGGCTCTGCTATCTGTTCTTGCCCTGGTCTGCTCAGTGTCTGATTACAAATATTACTTACCTATTGATATTTGATTAAGTGTGCATATTCGAATAAAGCAGCTAAAAAGACTGACAGACGACTATATTTTTGGGACCTGCGCTTGTCCCCGACAAAAATATGTGTATACAAGTGGTTATACAACCAGTGAGCCCAGCTGACTTTACCACCTCCTCCTGCATGTACTAAGGGTGAAAAATTCTCTCTAGACATTAAATCAAATCTGACGATAAAACACAGTCTCTCTAAATACCATTTGAATTGTTCACGCCGAATGCATGCTGCTTTTTTCATCAGGTAATATTTTCTACGACCTTCGCAGTTTCCAAAATCCTTTCTCATGTCGTCATTCGAACAATTAGGAATACTGTCATCGTCATACAGAGGCACTTGAAATATTGCTGTGACTAATTGCGGTGAAAATTGTACCTGATTTAGAATTTGTCCTTTTGTTTGTCGCATAATCTGCAACTGAGTCGTTGCATCTTCATTACCTGTCCAACGCTCCCATGGTAGCTTGGCAAACTGTAGTAGTCCGATTCTCTGAAGCCAGTTCTTATTCCTCATAGAATGTATGTCGAGTTCTATTTTGAAATCGGTGAATAATGCTTTGTTGTTATGTTGTGCCTTTGTCGTTGCAGAAGTCGTTGAATTATCGCTATCATTCTGTAATGTAGTATCAGTGTTGTCTGATGTAGGCACTATCATTCTCTGTGCAGTTGCTCTCCTCCTGAGTCGCCATCTTAGGATATCTGATTCAGACATGGTTGCAAGACTCGTCGAAAATAATATGCTGGAAGTTTGTTAACTAGCACCCAAGCTCGAAGAATACTATACTGAAAAATACTATGCTAGGCATACGCATTTTATAAGCACCAGAGCTTGAACTGCCATTTGCTGGAATGATTATATTTCATTCGAACATGACACTTCATTCCCCTTACCAAAATTGTAGCATAAGTAAAAATCATCATTCTGCATTTTATTCCGTAGATCGATGCTGGACTTAGCAAGTCTTTTACATGTGTGAAAAAGTATCATGAAACAAAACCTTGATATCATACTCAATTCGAACTCATCATTACATTGCGAAATCGCATGACCGAATTTTACTATTCTTCTATGAGACCTTCGAGGTACATATTCCTGGCTAATCTAAATGTACGAGCTATTTTTTTCTTAAGGGTTTCTAATAATTGCTTCAGAGTGTCGGGTTCTAAAATCTGCGCATCTATTCTGACGGAACTAAGTGCAATTGCTTCGGTGAGCAAAATTTCGACCTGTGTTTGCAAAAAGGCCTCCTGTAAATAAAAATCGTTTGATAATGCCGCATCTCTCTTGCTGTCTTCATGTCCGTTATTTGTTTCTGCATCTCATTGATTCTGTCTTTCTGGTTGCGTACCTGATTATCTAATCTTCCAAACTGTTGGGTCTGGAATTCTATGGTTTGGTAGTAAGCATCCCGTTCTCTGCGGACATTTGCTAAGTCCTTCTGATATTTAGATTCTCTTTTTAGTTGGTGTTTCAGCATGTTGTTGACATCGTCTAAGGATTCTTTTGTTCTTTGTAACTCTTCTACTGCCTGCTTTGCTTCTCTCTGCTGCTCTTGGTATTTCTGTACGGTGTCCTGTAACTGGAGTCTTGTTTCTTCCAGTAGATTTCCTAGTGCTATTCTTGTATCGTCTGTATCTTTGATTGTTTGCTTTAACTTTAGTATTTCGGTGTCGGCAGCTGTCAGTAGTTCGTCTTTTTCAGCCAGTGCCTTATCTCTCTGGTTTGAGTGTTCTTCCTGTGCTTGGAGCGAAGCCTGTAGTTGCTTGATCTGCTCACATAGTGCATGATTTTCTGCTCTTGCTGCTTGTAACTCTTCTTGAAGAGGGGTAATATCCGCCTCCATTAATTCCAATTTCCTTTGGAATTCTTCTCGTGCATCGTCTGTGACTTGTTTCAGGTGTTGGGGCAGTTGTTGAGATAGGTTTATCAATAGTCTACCCATAGCTTCTAATTCTGAAAAAACTGGAACGGGGTGGGGTGGCAGAGGAGGGCGAGGTTGCGAGGAGGTTCCGGTGAGGAGTTGTTGTGAATTTGGAGGTGAATAGTTGAGGGAGGATGTGGAGGCTTCAGAAGTTCCGGTGTGGTGACTGGGCTTGATGGGACTGTGGGGTGGTTCAGGTTGAGAAATGGGGTTAACAGGCGGTGTTTTGGGGAGGGTAGAGTCAGTAGTTTGTACCTTGTTTGTTTCTGCATTGTTTGCTTCTGTGGATTCCACTGCCTTCAGTAGATTGTCTAGTGCATCTTGATGAGATTGCTGTTCATCTACCTGTTGCTCTGATTCTTTTTCGGTCGAAATTATTTCTGTTTCTCCTTGATGTTGTTGTTCGTGTTGCTCAGTCGATGATTCATTATGCATTGAAGTAGCTGTATCATGGAATGTCTCTTCTTCGTTCTTTTCTTCTTTTTTATCGTCCTCTTTGTCCTTTCCGGCTGAGCCTTGTGCTTCACTTTCGGAGGAACTAATCCTGATTCGTTTCCGGCAAAACAACTGATTGAGCTCTTCTTCATCTTCTTCTTCCTCATCTTCTAGTAGCTGAACTGACTCTTCCGGCCTGAAAACTGGTCCTCGTGGTGGTGGTTGAGCGGTGAGTATGGTTGGGAAGAGGAAAGAAAGGATGTGGGGAAGTCTGGATCGAGGGGTGGTTCCTTTGTTGACTTGTTTCATGATGGCGACGCACTCCTTATGGATTCGGTGAAAGAAAAATGAGGCGAAATTAACGGGTTCTCGTGCGGCAAGATCGATGGCGGAATAGAATGGGCGGGAGATACCGTATGTGCGTTTTTGGAGGTTAAGAATGGCAACTAAGAACTGTAATGCGATTTTTTCAGGTTCGGGGTGACAGAGAATGGCGTATTCATTTGATGAATGGCGGGGGAAAAGTTCGGTCATGCGGCCTACGGGGATACTTGGGCCATTCTCGCGGCCTTGTGGAGTGAGGCGGAAGGCTTCGACGAAGGCCTGGAAGGTTATTACGGTTCTAGATGGTAGGGAGGGGAAGAGCCATTGTCGGTCAGCGATGGGGGATTGGGCGATGGCAGAGATGATTTGTGCGAAGAAGGGATGGGCTTCGACTGAGTGCCATGGCAGCTCAGCGAAGTTGGCCAACCCTCGGATAGGCAGGTACTCTCCTACCTCAGTAGGGATACCATCACAAAAGGCTGTGTAGTTCGCCAATGCTTCCATTGGGCACGCGAACACGAATACACAGAGCACAGAGCACGAGTACACAGAACACAGAAAACACAATCACAAGCACAAAAACACCATAGCGTGTTTTTTTTTTGGCGCAACCGAAGAGCTTAAGTACAGATATTACGGTGGGGGTAGGAAGTGAGGGTTATCATTGTGCGGTGCTGGAATGATACTGCTTCCAATTTGGCATGCATGCTTGAGTAAAGGAGGGCGGCTTATGACAAAACGTGGCTATTAAAAAAGAAAGAACTGCAGGAAAAATAAAGAAAAAAAACAAAAAAGATGCGGTCCACCGTCGAATGTTTTAATGCGGGCTAGCGGCATGTTGATACAGCCACAACTTCGAGCCATTGATTGCTTTTGGAAGTGAATTTCCGGTCAACGTAGTCAACCGAAAAGTGGCTGGACCGATTTGTTCTGAGATTTTGTAAGGGCCGAACCACCGTAATTTGAATTTGCCTGCGGATCTATTTGACTTTGCATTATAGAAAAGTACAAGCTGTCCTACCGAAAATACTGGAGTTTTCAGGTTTCGATCGTGTGTCCTTGCCTGTCTTAGTTGAACTTCATGCATTGTTAAGAAACTGAGCCATCTGTGTTCGTCTAATTCTCTGAGCGTGTCCAACCGAAATGACAGTGAGTCTTCCGGTAGCAGTTTCTGGGTAATGGCTACTCGTAAACTTGGTATAACTATCTCCATTGGTGCTATTGCTTCTAAGCCGTAAGCTAATTTGAAAGGTGTCAATCCTGTTGTTACCTTGTAGGTAGTTCGGTATGCCCATAACACTGCAGGTAGTAGTTGATCCCATCTTTCTGGTGCTTCCATGGTCAGTTTTCGGAGGATATTCAATAGTGATTTGTTTGTACTTTCGGCCAAACCATTGGCACGAGGGTAATACGGAGAGCTGAGTTTGTGTGTCACCTGAAAGGATTGGGTGAGTGCTTTCATTAATTGATTTACAAAGTGAGTACCTTGATCTGTCACCAATTCGAGTGGTAAGCCAAATCGTGGGAAAACATCATTTAACAGACATTTTGCAACTGCAACTGCTGTAGCAGTCCGTAAAGCCCAAGCTTCTGCCCATCTTGTTGCATAATCTGTACAGGTTAGTATGTATCTGTTGTTGCTGAAGACTGCTGGAGGTGTGATCGGACCGATAAAATCTAATCCCCATTTTTGAAATGGTTCAAGTGGCATAATAGGCTGCAAGGGGAAGAAGTGTCGTTGCAGTGGTTGTCCAGACCTTTGACAAGTATCGCAGTGTTTGACAAATTGGGCCACATCTTTGTACATAGTTGGCCACCAGAGACCTCCTTGCAGAATTTTCCGGTGAGTCAAATCTATGGCAAAGTGACCACCAATAGGGGTCAAGTGAGCCATCGTGATGACTGAGTTAATTTCATGCGGAGGGACACAGCGGAGTAGGATTCCGGTGTGATCTACATAATATAGTTCTCCAGCAACTAACCGGAATCGGCGACTAAAAACTGCAATTTTCCTTCGTACTGCCTTAGCGGTCTCGGATGGAAAGCATCCTTCGGTGAGGAAAGTTAGAATCTGATCATAATATGTAGGTGGTACTTGTGATTCGGCAGTCTTATCAGTCAGTGGCTCAGAACTATAGATCGCTGGAGTTGTGTCATCTATGCCTATCGGAGCTTCACCGGAATCTAGACGAGATAGGAAATCTGCTAAGGCATGTGCATTTCCGGGTCGGTGAATAACTTCATAATCGAATTCTTGCAAGAGTAGCACCCATCGTGCTAAGCGTCCGCCTAAATGTTGTTGTCTTACTAGATAGACGAGGGCAGCATGATCCACATGGAATGTGAATTTCCGGCCTAGTAGATAATGTCTGAATTTTTTGGAGTAAATTAATCCTAGACATTCTCTTTCGGTGGTAGAATAATTCCTTTCTGCAGGTGCAAGCCTTCTGCTGGCATAATAAACAGGGCGAAACCACTTATGTGTTTGCTGCATCAGAATACTGCCGATCGCAATATCTGAAGCGTCGACAAAAACATGAAACGGATTGTCCCAGTCCGGTGGTTGTAAGATTGGGGCCTGCGTCAATAGATACTTGAGTCGATCAAATGTAGTTTGGCATTCTTGAGTCCATTCGAACTGGCGGGGAATTTTTGTGATTAGCCTGTTCAGTGGTATAGCCAGATGAGCAAGCCATCGTAAGTGTCTGCCATGCCACCGCACTTGACCCATGAAGCGCATAACTTCTTTTGGTGTAGTGGGCACCGGAGCTTCTAATACTACCGAAATTTTATCTGGATCTACTTGGATACCTTGTGCAGATACAATGTGGCCAAGTAACTTGCCACATGAAATCGCAAACACAGATTTGGTTGGGTTTAAACAGAGTCTATACTCTCGGCATTTCTGAAAGCAGCACCGTAAATGGAACAGATGTGCTATCCATTACCGAAAATTGAAAAATCATCGAGATATACTTGCATAAATGAAGTCAGATAAGGAGAAAATATGTCTTGCATACATCTTTGAAATGTACTTGGTGTGTTTCTCAATCCAAACCACATTACCGTACAAGCAAAGACACCCCAATTGGTAATGAAGGCAGTTTTTGGTATATCCTCTTCAGCCATTCTAACCTGATTGTAACCACTGTATCCATCTAAGAATGAATACATTTCATGTCCTGCTACCCTATCAAGCATGGTATCCAGAAAGGGGATCGGGAAAGGATCCGGTACTGTTGCTGCGTTTAATTTTCGGTAGTCTACACAGATTCGCAGTTGCTTATTTTTCTTTGGCACGATCACAATTGGTGAAATCCATTCAGCATGTTCTACAGGTACAATGAATCCAACTTTTAATAATCTATCTAGTTCAGCCTTTACCTGAGATGCATAATGGGGATTCATCCGGTAGCTGGTTTGTTTTATCGGCCTTGCTTCTGGCTTCAGCATGACCCTATGCTGGTAGATACGGGGGTCCAATCCTTTCATGTCTTTGTAGTCCCATGCAAAGATGTCAGTGAATTCTCAGAGTAACTGGATTAAGCTTGCTTGAAATGTTTCTGGTAAATTTTGTTTTATTTTTACCGGACGCGGATGATCTTCATCTCCTAAATTGTAAGTAATCAGCTGATCTTCGGGGACATAGAACTGGTGATGTTTCTCTGTGTCGTCTGTTGGTTTAAAAAGTTGCTGCAATTCATCGTCATGTGTCGAAACAGTGTCTTCCTTCTTAGCCTCTTCTGTGATGGGTATTACTGTACAAACTGAAGCGTTCCAATTATCTACAACGGACTGTAGATCAATAGTCCCTAAGGAAATTAAGTCCGCGTTACTCTTCAGAAACTCTTCTTCTTCATCATCTGACAATCCATCTAGCATATGGACTGGTTCAGCAAAATACGGTCTAGCGTGTAGCTCGCAAGGTTGTATAGCATCTAATTTTACCACATATCTATGATTGGCATCTTTAAACGTAAGCTCTTGTGCGGACCAGTCCTGTATTACCTTTGCATGCTTCAGCCAGGGTCGGCCGAAAAGAAGGTTGTAATCCAAAGTAGATTCTGGAAGATCTAGTATAACAAAGGTCATTTTAAAGGTCGTACCTTGTAAAGTGATGGGTACATTTTGCATAGGTCCTACAGGATGGACTCTTGATTGATCTGCCATTCTGGCAAAAAATTGAACTGGCTCAATTTCGGTCCATCTTAATCTTTTGCATAATGCCGCAGTCGCAATGTTAACACCAGAGCCTCCATCAATTAATACCTGCGTAATCTTATGATTCTTATACCATACTGTAATCAAGGGAACTGAATGATCAACCGTAGAATCAGGTTCCGGTTGAACTGCTGCTGTTGCCGAAATACAAGAAGGTACCGGACTGAATTGTTGTTGGAACTGTTGTCGAATTCCAGGTACTAATGCCAATAGTTGGCCCAAAGGCAGAGTGATCGATGCCTTAGATAAGATTTCCCAAGCCTGTTGAGATTGATTGACAGGCTCTACTGATGTTGAAGTTGATGCCTCTGCGGATGCGGAGGTGTCTACGGTGGGCAATGTATCTGCTGTTGATGATGTTTCTGCTGCTAACTCCCCTTGTTGTGTTCCTTCCTTTGTTAACGAGGGCTGGGCTACCGGAATAGGCTCTAGAAAGACTGGTGGTTCTGTTGTGGTCCATTGACTAGCTTTGTTATACATTCTGTGTTGTTCACGTATCCCTGGTTCAAAAATTTCTGCTGCCGGTTGCAATTGTTTACCGGAACGGGTCTGGACTGCAGCAGCCTGTGTTTCCATCGGTGTGATTTTTACCATGTTGGCCATTGGATTTTGACGTTCCTTCTTCCTTTGATCATACTCAGTTACATCTTTGCAAAATCTCCTAATATGTCCAAATTCGCCACAAAAATGACAGCGTGGTGGTGGTAAATTGGGATTTTCCAGTGGTGGCCCGTTCTGCCAGCGATTTGGATTATAGTTGTTATTCCTCTGTCCTCGGTAATTTCGATATCCTTGTTGCTGATTGTTTCTCATTTGTGGAGGCACATAATGATTGGTTGGCTGCCCTTGTTCCTGGATAATTGCATTGACAGTCGCTATTCCCTGTACTCTAACGTTGTATGTGCAGTTTTTGGTGGTGTGTCCGGCAATGTTGCAGATAGCGTAGAATGTCTGATTAAGTGCGCAATTGGTACTGGTATGTCTTGAATTTTTGCATGTGGTGCAATATACTTGTTTGGTCATATCTTTAGCAACATGTCTGTTTGTTTTTACCCATTCTAGATCTTCTGTAAATCCGCCGACTTTGTTTTCCAGCTGCAGAGTCATTGCTATGACTGCATCAAGTGTCATAGCTCTGACACATCTTATGATCATGATCTGCTTAAGTTGAGGAACCAAGCCATTGATGAACCACTGAGTAATAACATCATTTGGTAAGTTAGCATGAGCAGGTGGTAGCTGCCTTAAGTGTGTTCTGAAAAGGGTAGCATATTCCTGTACAGATTGATTCACCCTCTGTCTGTTACTCTGCAGATAATCAAAAATTTCGGCTGGATTCTTTTTTAGCCTGAATCGCTACAGAAAAGCATCTCGAACTGCTTTGTAGGTGCCAAAATGATTAATATCGTATTCTGTGAGCCACCTGGCTGCTTCATTGACAAGTGTAGATTGGAAGACAATGGCTTTGTAGGCCAGATCTGGTGGATGGTTGAGAACGGCGTAGCTTATCTCAAAAGTGCGTACGTGAGCATCCGGATCATCTCCTGGAAATCCACCAAACTTCGTGTATGTCACTCCCGTTGGAGGTGGCCTGGGTTGACATAACTGTTGTTGTTGTTGTTGTTGTCCGTTCATCGTGAATATATTATAACTTCCCTCTGTATTTCTGGTCTGAATATTTGAACTACCGGAATCTATATCGTCGGATGGCACACTTTCCGGTGAAATGAGCTTGCTTACTATGCTGCGAATTTCTGTTTCAAACAGCCTTCCTTCTTCCTTGATGTCCAGTGTATGAGAACTTGCTTCCAAGCACGGCAGTTGGGCTGAAGATTCAGCAGAAAATGCTAATTCGTCACCGAATAACTGAGATTCTCTTATCGAAATATCATCGGGATAAACCGAACTTGTGCGCGAATGCGGTGTCTTTTTGCCTTCGCTGATTTCTTTGCCTAGGGTGTGTCTAATCGTAAGTGAATCTAAATCTTTTTCCAAGAGTGTTAAACTAGATTCCAACTGCGTCTTGGTAGGTTCTGGAACTACTATATCTTCGACAGACTATGCCGAAATAGTACTGGAATGTACCAGAGACGTAATACGTTCTACCGGAATATGATCGGAATCAGCTTTAACGTTTTGAACTTTCTTGACAACTGGGTCAGTCCTAGTTGTACTTCTACCTTCCAGAGTTGTCTTTAGTACTCCAGACTGATGGTTCTTGGGATACGTTTCGCCAGACCGAGTCACCGGCATTTATCATTTTCCGTATTAATCGTGGGATATTACTAACGAAACAGTTTGCAACAATCTGGTTCTGTTGCCACTGACAATCAAACAATAATCTGATTCTGACAGATGACTGGCAATCTTGATGCCACTTTCCCACAGACGGCGCCAAGTGTTAAAGTGTTGATCTAGCGATGATGTGTTACTGACAAACGCAAGTCGTTATCGAACAAAGATTAACGTAATACAGAGCTTCACCGTAAACTATGGTTAACTCTAATTATCATTACCGTAAGACATTACCAGATCGTCGTGGGTTCTTGGGAGTGGTAGGGGTCTGTTAAACAAAGGCCCTGTACTATTTTCCCAAATCTTCGTTACAACATCAAGCGTGACTACTCGTCTAGCTCAGTTACTAATCAACATCAATACTTGGTTCTTAGATTCCTACGTCCGAAATTCTCCAGATCAGTTTACTTGAAGAACAGAACAATTGTCCCTTCTACAGATTCATGAACATATAATATATCAAACAGAGTGAATCAGACAGATTCATTCACCACAATACTTCCCGAGACATTCAATTAAAAGTTACATTTACCAAAAGCAATAATCTGTATCAAATCAACTTATGCAGTACTACATTCACTTATACTAACTCAGGGTACTTCAACGGTCGAAGAGCACACAATCTTACGATACGAAAACAGTACTCAACCACATAACCTGACATTTAACATTCACTACGGTGAACTTCAGTATGAGCAGGCGACGCAGACAGAACAGAAATCAACACAAACAATACTCAGAGCTTCACCATAGTGTAAGTAAACTCTGACAATCTCAGAAAGGGCATCCCTCTCTCCCTCTCTCTCTAAAACCCTATACACAAGCGTCTCTCTCGCCATTCTCTTTACATTGCTTTATATATCTTTTTTCAAGATGCACGTACCAACTTTTTTGCACAGATTTTGATAATTCCGGTATATCAGGCGGTCATTACGTCTGTCCCACTCCGGCGGTCGTCTAACAGAGAGTATGAGAGGAAACCCAAACTATTTCATGCCCCTACCATTAGAGACAAAGAAGGGAGATCACAAGATGAAACCTCTCACACATTATCAAAACTCAAGAAAACAAAAGTTGAATGTTCTTTAAATATAGAAGAGTTACTACAAATTAAACCTCAATTGGTGAAGCACTTGGACAAACAATTAAAGATAGAAGAGGGAGAACAACCTAAGGAGAAGAAGGAGGTGGAGGCACCATCCACAATTCAAATACCAGTAGACAAAGTAGGAGAGTTCAATGAAGGAGACGAAGGAAACACATGTCTTCCCATCACATTTAACGGATACATGAGCAAAGCAATCTTAGACATAGGAACGGGAGTAGGAATAGCCACTAAGGAGATATGGGAAAAATGGGGAAAGCCAGCTCGATGACCCACTCGAATGAAACTCCAATTAGTATATGGTCATGCTGAAAGACCTTTAGGAATCTTAGAAAAGATAATGCTGACTATGTGTGGAGTAGAATTCAAACATACCCTAGCAATATGCTAGTTTGGAAAAGCAAGTAATTATGAAATGATTCTCATGAGACAATTGAGAGTAGTACAAGATTGGGGAAGAGATGCATTTTACCTCCAACATCGAGGTGCCACCACGAAAATAAATATGCATACCTTTGCATATAGAGATGTACCTCCTTTGCAAGGGAACCCTATCCATAGAGAAGAAGACAATGTGTCCATTCATAGTGCTAGATCGAGTGATTAATCCAGGATGAATGAGGACGTTCAACTATGGATGTGCAAGGAATCCAAACAAGGAGAAAAAAAGGCACAATTGTGGCCAATCGGGCATGAAAATTATAGACCTATAGAAGACCCAACGTACATGCCACAAATATTTCCAGATGAAATGTTTGAACCTCATAGGTGGATGGAAATATTAGCCACATTAGATGTCTACGTGAATGAGGAAGTCTTGACAATGATTGAATGCATAGATGAAGAAGGGTATGATGTAAGCATGTACATGATAGTCCTCCAAGAAGCAGAAGCTAGAGAACTATTGGAGAAAGAATGGACAGAGGATTACGAAAGCATCAAAATGGAACCTGAATTTGATTATGAAGAGCAATACTTGAAACAGATAAATTAGATGAAGACCACGAAGAACCGAGAGTACTTGTCATAGAAAGGTATCGAGAGAAATATAAGGAGGAGAAAGTTCGAGTTCAGGAAGATCAACATCTTGACCCGTTTGAAGTACCAAAACATTTTAAGCGATATGAAGTAGAGGAAAGAAAAATATCAATTCAAATGCCAAAAAGAGAAGCTCGGGAAGGAGAAGCAAATGACAACAAAGAACAAACTAAGAAGGTAACGGTAACCTTGGAGTCAAAGGATGGTGCAAAATTTCCATGCATATTTCTTTATGGAAGTTGCAAAAATACACTAGATGCATTCTACCATAGTCATGTACAATCTATTCTTTCTTTTCTTGAACCATACACATGAATTTTATGCACAAATCCATAATGTCCATAATGAATCGTATATGTGATCGAACAACTAGGCCACATCTATTGTAACATGCATTGCATCTTCTATGGTTTGCAAAGGGTGTAAATTCTTTTTTGATAATTAAGCTTCATCCATCGCTTGCCTCTGCTTGAGTGCTTCCATTGGGGTGATGTAAATTTGGGGACATCCCACCTCTTCCATTGTTGAAGTCCTCCTTGGGCATTTCTATACTTACTTGTGTGCCCAATATGAGCATCTGCCTTTAGAATAATGCAACTATGCATACATAATAAAGATGCAATATTTATGCATAGCCATGCACATGCTTCCTTTGCTTTTGGAAAATGAAATGATCAAAATTTACCATGTTCGTATACATACATGTATTAGCATTTTCCATAAAATTCTACTTTGTGTATGAGGAGGTTGTATTTTTGTTGGGTACAGTTCTAAAAGTAAAGGCTATCGTCTGTATCATCCACAGACTAAATGCATTCTGGTTAGCCGTGATATTGTTTTTGTGGAAGATGCTATTCAGCCATTGCTTTCATGTACTAAGGAGACATCTGTTAGCTCCAAAGATATGTATGATACTTTGATGCCTCTTTTTACAGGTGGACAGTCTACTGCTGGTCCTAATGAGGCAACTTCTCAGCCTTAGCAGGTTTCATGTGATGATGCAGATCATCCCATTTCTGATGCAGATTTACATGATGCACTTGTTGATGAGAGAGCTCATATTGAGGAGGCAAAAACCATGCCAAAATGGCTGGTGCAGACTTTGCGTGACAGCAAATTAGATGCACCTTTGTCATATCGTACTCGTTCAGGCTCTTATAGTGCCTCCTTTGCATCATATTGCTATGCTATGGCTGCATCTAGTCTCTGTGATGAGAATGAGCCTGTTTCTTTTGATGAAGCACAAAATTCAAAAAATTGGATGGTTGCTATGCAATCTGAATATGATGCTATAATGAAGGATGGTACTTGGTCTTTATGTGACTTGCCTCCTGGCAAGAAAGCCATTGGTACTAAGTGGGTATACAAGCTGAAGCGTAAATCTGATGGTACAGTTGACAGGTACAAGGCTAGGCTTGTTGCAAAGGATTATGCACAGGAAAGAGCAATTGATTTTGATGAGACCTTTGCACCCACATGTCGTATGACTACTGTTCGGAGCATATGTGCACTTGCAGCCCATCATGGTTGGAATGTACATCAGTTGGACATTAAAACTGCATTTCTGAATGGTGACTTGCATGAAGAAGTGTACGTTTTTCAACCCCGTGGTTTTGTGCAGAAAGGGCATGAAAACCAGGTGTGTAGGTTAAAGAAGGCATTATATGGTTTAAAGCAAGCACCACGAGCTTGGTATGAGAAGATACATGCCTATCTGATTGCACATGGTTTTGTGAACATTCCAACTGAGAGCACCTTATATGTTAAGCGTGCTAATGATGTGCTTCTGATCATTGTTGTCTATGTTGATGACATGCTGCTCACTGGTCCTATTGAGAAGCATATTGCTGATTTTAAGGCTGATTTGCATGCCTCATTTGAGATGTCTGATTTGGGGCATTTGCATCACTATTTGGGCATTCAATTTATGCAAGTTGATGGTGGATTGGCTTTGTGTCAAACAAAATATATTGACATATTATTGCAGTGTTTTGGCCTTGAAGATTGTAAGCCTATTGCCACTCCTATGGAGACAGGTTTACGATTGAGTCTTCATGATGCTGGAGATGCAATTGATGTTGTCCTCTATCTGCAGGCTGTTGGATGCTTGATTTACTTATGCATTACTCGGCCAGATATTCAGTTTGTTGTCTCACAGATGAGCAGGTTTATGCATTGCCCAGGTGTCAAGCATTGGAAGGCGGTTAAGCACATCTTTCTCTACTTGAGTGGTACTCAGCTACTTGGGTTGTTTTATCCCAAGGGGGGATCACTACCGCCAGATTTGCATGCTTTTTCTGACTCAGATTGGGCTGGTTGTTATGACACTCGTGTCTCCACTAGTGGCTTTTGCTTCATGCTTGGTAGCTCGTGTATATCTTGGTTGAGCAAGAAGCAGCCTACTGTGGCCACTTCTAGTTGTGAGGCTGAGTATAGGGCAGCTTTCACAGCTACCCGAGTGTGTGTGGCTCAAAAGCCTTATGGCTGATTTGGGTGTTGGTCAGTCCTCTGCCACCACCATCTTCACTGATAATCAGAGCGCATTGGCAGTTGCGAGGAACCCTGTGTTCCATGCTCGCTTAGCACATTGAGGTGCATTATCATTATGTCAGGGAGAGGTTCTCTGCTGGGGAGATCAGCTTGGCATATGTGCCCACGCAGGAGAACATTGCAGACCTTTTCACGAAGGCTCTGCCTAGGGAGAATTTTGAAGCTTTCCGCAAAGCTTTAGGCTTACTTCCTTTCGTGGAGTGATTTCCACATAGCTTGGCACTTCCTTATACATGAGTGCCAGCTCCTTGTTCACCGCATCACTCCCAAGGGGGATTTGTTGATATATTTAGGTAGTGATGTGTGTGAACACTCTAGGACCGCCAAGGCACTTTTTTCCCTCTTTAGGAGGTTTTTTTCCACCGGCTTGTATATACGCCTATTGCCCTAATGGGCTACTTATCTCTGTACATTCTCTAGTAATACATTCGGTCTTGTGTGTTGTGCTCCAAGCTTCTTTTTCTTCCTTGTGCTGTTCGCGTGCTTTCATAGACATCTAACTCCAACAGTATTCTCCTTTTGTGTTGAATCTTTTGTGAAATGCTTTTGTACAAGTCTAAGTCTACAGTTGATTGACCTTTGTACAAATTTTCAGCTTCTAATTGTGATCAGGCTGAGAGAATTGAGTGTAGGAACATTTACATGTGTAAATGGAAACAAGAGAAGTTGCAGGAGGTGCAAAATTCGATTCTAATGATTTGGTCAGTTCTGCTTCCATAGTGTAAAGTTTTGAGCAAGCAAGCACTCATTCTTTAAGTTGGAAGGTAAGCTACCTCTGGCTAAAAGCATTTGCATAAACGGGTTCTAGATTGAGAGAACCAAGTGTTAGAAGTTACAGGTGTCTGAATCGACTTCTCAGAAGAACAGTCTTAGACATAGGTGACTTGTTAAGTTCATTTCTCAAGATCTACTGAGTCTTTGAAATGATTTAACTTGGAGGAGGTGCGCAAACTATAGGAAACACCTTGTACAAAGTTTTATAAAAAACTTTACACATTTGATAAGTCAATGAGAGAGATATGTGCAGCAGACTTTCTGTAGAATCATCTTCTTCACAGTTTATCCAAAATCTTTATAATTGATCATTAATCCTCCAAATTGGTGAATGTTTTGAGTTACTCTTGATATAGAGGTGCTCTAACTTCAAGAGTAGCTTGCTCTTTTGGAGATTAACACTCTCCATCAGTAGGGGCCCATTTGATGACATTTATCATGCATAAAATGTATTTCTGCTAGAACAATCCCTCTATATAATGCAAGACTTGGATCTCTATTTCATCATAAGAGGGAGAAAGGAACATGGCTCACGAGGTTCTAAGTTATTTGACACTACTAGAGCACGTATCTGAGATGATGGGTACCTATTTGGCCAACTATCGGAGGTTGGAATGGGCCCTTTTGGGCTTCTAGGCCCCTCTCTAGAGGGGGGTCTAATGATTAAACCTTTTGCCAAACCGTAAGGGCACAAAAGACCTTATGTGGGCAGGACTATAGCCTTTGATAAAACTCACGCAAGATATCCATGAACTACTCAAGAAGATCTAAAAGCAAGATGGTTTATGTTTTTTTATTTCAAAGAGGAAGTCGGATGTAGTACCAATGTTGTGAAATGACCATTGCTCCACAATCAAATCAAGTATGAAGTCTAACTACTTTAGCATATCATCTAAGCCCATACTAGGGAGATAGATGCATGTATCCACCCAACCAACCCCGCCAATATTATTTCACTACAACATATGAGGGGCGTACCGACCGTCATGCCTCGATATGATCGTTAAAAATGCTTGAAAAACCACAGAGGCAATACCGACCATCATTTAATCATCAGTACACTCGTCGAACATCAATAGTTGATATGCACAATAGTTGGTATGCACGTCGAAAATCCGACACCGATATAATCGCCGGTATGAGCGTCGATATAGGTGTTGATAATTTGCTGGAAATTACCGATGCTTATACCGGCACTCATACCGACGGATTATTTTAACCGGAACCGAGAGCAAAAATTTGACATTTGCTCGCATTTTGAACCAAAATCTGCTACTATCGAGTTTGCGTGCGAACTACATTCTGAGCATATTGTGTACACACATCTCTCTCTTCCTCTCTCTCCTTCTCTCTCTCTCTCTCTACACAAACCTCTCTATTTCTCTAGATCTGAAATTTTGGTAAGTATCGCACATACTGTAGCACCCTTTCGCTTTCTTTGTGTTTTCCCTTTTCTAATTTCTCTTCTCTTTAGTTTTGTAGGACCTTTTTGGCGTCAGTTGTTTGGAATTCAATAAAGGACAACATTAAGTGGACTTTGATGACAATGATCCAAACAATTACATCGATGTAAGTGATTGTTTTATCTTCAATTGGCATAGAGTGAGATAGATAGAGAGAGAGAGATCTAGAGAAACATAAAGAGAGAGAGAGAGATGAAGAGAGTGAAAGAGAGAGAGAGAGAGAGAGAGAGAAACAGAGAGAGAGATGAAAGAAAGAGAGAGAGAGAGATGAAAGAGAGAGAGAGAGATATGAAATAGAAAGAGAATGAGATAGAGAGAGATGCATACATACATACACACACATATGCATACACATACTCGCATATATATTACGTACACACATGCATATACATATACATACATATTACATACTCACATGCATATGCATACACATGCAATAGTGCACCATAATTTGGTATTCGGTTCCTATATGGAAGTGCTTCACCACATTTTATATTTGGCTCATATATGGCAGTGGTTTGCCACACTCTTGTACATACTTCATTTATGGAATATATAACTTTTTTGTACATGATTCATGGTTCATTCTGCTCATCTCTTTTGTGTCCGACATATATGAAATCATGTTTTGGTTGCCATTAGAGTACACATCACATGTACTCGATTTTCTTTGGGCAGAGTATATTGTCTTTTGCTACACAATATCATGGTAATGTTGCTACAGCAAGAGACAACACACTCTGCCCAAAAAAAAATCTGCACATATGGTCGTTGGTATACCCGTCGGTATTCCCACCAGGATGTCGGTATACGAGATGATACTCTTAGCAGGTCGTCGGTATAGGTGTCGATATGAGAGTTGGTAATACTGACGCTCATACCGGCGCTTATATCAAGGCCTATACTGGCGCTTTGCTACCGACACTTATACCAACTCATACACCGACGTCGGGGCAAAAACGCATCCATTCAATTTCCTCGGTAGAAGCCTCTTTATAACACTGATATGTTGTAGTGTTTGTGGAGTCCAAACAATCTGTGGGATATATATTCTCTCTCTAACTTCTTGTTAG
>CM035429.1:106235961-106273461 GCA_020310875.1 Ceratopteris richardii | reverse complement strand
ATATGCCCCACAACTGCCACTAGCATATGTTCTGCAATTGGTAAGCTGAGATCAAGGAACATGACCATGTGGGATAAATCCTCACTCAGACATTCAGAATACGGAAACTGAGCCTAACTTTTTCATGAAATACTTTACTTTTCACCTCTTTCCTCAGTCCCTCCTTAGTACTTGCACCCCATCTCCTGTAACACCAGTGAACTTTCTATCAGGCTATGGCAGTTCATTTTGCAAGCGGCACACAGAGGCTTGAAGAAAGCAACTTCATTCTTAAAAAGCAAAAAGAAGTTATACCTCAAGGAAAACCAATTTTACTCTGGAGAAACAAAGTAAAACAGATTAGGCTTGAAAAAAGCAAGTTCACTCTTACAAAGAAGTTACACCTCAAGGAAAACCAATTTTATTCTGCAAAAACAAAGTAAAACAGATTTCCAAATCAAAGGAAAAGTAATTTTTTTCCCCTTTCCTAGCTTTAGCTTTATTACCTCCCACCAAACATCAGTCTTTTGATGTTCCGCAAGTGTCAGAAATGGATTGAATACAATAGAAAAGGAAAGTCTCACATGGTGCAGGAACAGGTTCATAAGTCTGTTGAATACTTCACATCCTGACGTTCAGGAAAAGCAGAAAAGCAGTAGTTCAGTGTTTTTTCAAGTCAAGCTTTTCAGTTCCTGTAGTGACGTACCTCAACACTGGGAAATAGACCTCTGAGTGATCCATACGGCGGTGGAGCAGTTCGCATACTTTGTCAACAAGAGCTCTGTCATTTTTGTCTGCAAGAAATTGTATTAATAGAATATGTTTAGAAGTTAGGGCTTCTAGAGAATGTTATACAGGCGCTTGATCCCATGGTAACACGTCCATGTGTGGCTTATTATGTTAACAGGCGACTCATGAGAGTGTCTAATAAAGGGGACCATTTTTTTAATATTCTCAACTCTCCTAACAAGAATGATTTACTGCTCTTCAGGAGAGGGATATCTCTCCATTTTTTAAGGTTCTTCAATGTCTTTTAGTTTGAAAGTTTCCATAAAACCTCTTCTCTACCCACGTTCAATACGTTTGCAAAGCAATCCATTGAGTCTCCGAAAAATGTCTCCACATCCCCTAGGTAGTTAGGTAAAGCTTTGGCTTCTTGAGGCGGAGGTCCACAGTTCAACCTCCAGGGTGGACATGTAATGGCTTTGGCTAGTTTAAACCTGTTGTAACCCAGCCTACGAGTTGTAATCCCGTCTAACACTTGCTTTGTGGAATACAGGGCTCCTGCGAATACTATGCCCATTCACTTGTAGAGTTGTACTTTCAGAATTAAAGCTTGTAGGAGTAGGCGGCTGTTGAACCTCCTTTGAAAAAAAAAAAGCCTCCCAAAAATGCTTTTTTCGATGCAATAAGCATGCTTGGTCTCGGATGACACCTTCCCATTTGGCATTCTCTCTATAATGCAATACTAGGAGGTCGAAGAAAGGCAAAACAGCAGAACCAAACCATCATACTGCTTCGAGGACATCTGACGTTGCTTACTTTGGAGCTTTAACTTTTGTACCTTTCCATTGGTTTAAATTACTTTACAACCAAGGGGGTGGCATGGAGCTTACTTGGAAAGCTCACCTTGGTAATGGTGATGTGAGGACATTATGATGGGCTTGTAAGGACATTTCTTGTTTTGCCTTACGTTTTACTTTTGTTTCTTTACAAGGAAGAATGAACTGTGTCAAAATGATTTCTCCCATATGGCCCTAACAAGTATTTGGCAGAAAATACCTAAACCTGATTAAGATCCCAATGTCAAATAAACTCGGATGTTTTTTTTTTTTTTTTTTTTTAATGGAGGTTCGGCCGAGGCCTACTCCCCTTGACTTTAACTTTGAAATTGCAACTGTACAAGGAAGGGCATAGTACCCATGGGACCCCCCTTATCCCACAAGAACAGGGGTTTACAAGACTGGGTTAAACGGCGGTCACAACTACCGCGGGGATGGACAAACGGTGGCACCTCAGCCACATGCAACATCATTCCAAGATACACATGTCCCTTACATGTTGCTGCCAAGGGTTGAACCCTCGCCCCCGCCTCAAGAGGCGAGAGGCCCAACCACTAGGCCAGCGAACTGGGACAACTCGGATGTTTTTGTTGGGGAAGCTTTGGAGTACCTTCAATGATGCAACCTCAACACTTAGCACTGGTGATTGTCATAAGGTAGAATTAATTTTCACGGAGACCATTTTTACTGTACAGAAGGGATCATATAATAATACAGTAAATATTCCTACAGGACCTTACATTGTGATCTCCAACTTTGTTAGTTACCTCACCATTACAACGATCTTTCCAAGCAGGCTTCATACCATTTCTTTGGCGTACAGATGAACTGGAATGCTTAAACACATGGTAACTGCTACAGTCTTGACTCTTCTGCAAAGTGTAGCTGCCTGAAGGCTTCTTATTGAGGATGCACTTCGTTCACTACCAGAGTGAGCTACATGTTGCAGATTGATGACATTCTTTTCCCATGTTTTGAATCGAGAGGGCATTCTGTGCAAACCTGGATCTCTTGTGAGTTTTTAGATACCTTTTCTTTCTAGAAGGGCTCACTCGAAAAAAGCGAAAGGCTTGAAACAGAATGGTATATTTCACACACACACACACACAGAGCTAAGTCTACCATGATGGAGTGGGGGGGAGGGACATGAAGATTCGGTAAAATTTCTTTCAACTACTTTGCAGTAAAGCCTTAGAATGGAAGATATGAGAGATTCATGGAACTTGGTGTACCTCGAGATATGCCCCTGAATTCGGGATAGCCGAAGCTTTTTCACTACTTTCCATGAGAACAGTGAAAGAGGATAGAATTGGTTACCTTGAACCATTATATTCTATGATCAGTGGTTTGAGCCTAACGGATGATGTCAACGATAAGCTTCTGCCTCTTAGAAACAAGTTTTATTAAGCAAACCGATACTCAGGAGAGTAGCGGGATAAACGGAGATAGGGTGTGTTTGTGTGTGACACAGAGAGAAGTCTACCATCATGATATTGAGGAGAGGTAAAGATGTAGTGGAGGTGCTCTCATTGCATAAAGCCTTGGAATGGAGGATGTGAGAAACGCATGCAACTTGGTGTACCTTGGGATATGTTCTTCAATAAATTACTTGATGCATGGCAAGAGCTTGATATTGTTCTACCAAGTAAAGATGCACTCAATTTGCTACCTTGCAAAGTTTGTTTCTACTACTTTGGTATAGTCTGTGCACTCTTGATAGACATGCATTCATTATGTAATACATCATCGACATGTATATCATGCGCGGGCTGAATTTCATACTTATTTTTAGCCATATTTTGATGCAAATGTTCAACCATTTGTGGCTCGAAATTTCCAACAGTTCCAACCATGTCTGGCTAGAAAATTTCATCCATGTTTGGCTGGAAACTTTCTGTATTTTTAGCTCTCTTTGACTGGAATTTTTCTTCCCTTGGAACCTCAGTTGGCTAGTCTACATGGATATAGTCAAGCGCACCACTTTGGAACAAAGGCATGAGTGTATCAAACACATCTTGTGAGCTAAGTATTGGCTGTCTTTTTGCAATGAAGTAGAGGGAAAATTGAATTTTCAGCAAATACAACATATCGACTCACAATAACTATGTCTACCAATGGATGGTATGACGATAATATCACCATTGCTGAAATCATGAACCATAAAATTATCATCAACAAAGTGTACATGAAGTCCAGCTTTGGCAATCAAAGGAGCTAAAATTAAGTTCTTCTTTATACTGAGTACATACAATGCATTTTTCAAGAGAATCTTACCTCCATTTGTAATTGTAAGCTCAATTTCTCCTACTCTAGTGATAGGATAAGAGGCATTGTTTGCACACATCACATGTCCTCCTTTGGGTGCATCTTTCAAAGATGCAAAAAATCTTTTGTATGAAGTTATGTGCTTTGAAGCACCCCTATCAAAGAACCAATCCGAATCAGTCTCACTCACAACCATACATTTAGAATGCAATGATGCATCCTAATGACATGTAACAACATATGCCCATAAATCTTAAGCCATGTTGGCTTCATCATTCTTTGCATTTGAAGAATTTTCAGTAATAGACATGTCAAATTTCTTCTTCTCTTCATTGCACTTAGCAAGCTTTCTACACCCATCAATAGTATGACTAGCCTTCTGACAATATTTGCATCTCTTCTTCTTTTGCAAATCAACATCATTAGAGGAATGAGTGGAAGAGGAAGGTTGAGGCTTTGGTTTTGATGGACCAAAGTTGAACCATGCTTTCTTTCCCCTTTTTGTGAGATAGCAAGTGCTTGTGTTCTCTCAATCAAAACACTCCTATTCACTCTAGATTGCTCTTCTTGCAAAAGAAGAGACATAGCCTCATCAAATGCATACATATTTAGATTCTTTTTTGCAACCAAACAGAGCATAGTGGCAAAGCTTTGAAAAGATTTTGGTACTCCTTTCAACAATGTAGAGATGAGTGATGCATCTGCAATAATCTCATCTATGTTTGCCAATTGCTCTTTCAAGTCCTTGAGGCTTGTCACATACAAATCCACAGACTCATTTTCATCCATATATACATCCTCAAGTTGCTTCCTCAAGTATGCAACGCGTGCTTCAATATGCATGGCATACAAAGAAGCAAGATTGTTGCATGCCTATCTTGATGTAGAGCATGACTGAATGTGATGAAATATATGTTGCTACATAAAAGTGCAATCAATGCATGAGCTTAAGCATATTTCCCATCCCATCTAAGTTGCTCCTATCTAGGTGGAGAAGGATTTACCAATGTACTTAAAGAAGAAGCCCCATCTATGACAATAGACTATGAACTAGAAGAACTTGGGTGTCTCATTTGCCACTTCAATAAAGAACAAGAATGTGACAACATCTTAACTTCAATGAAAGCTAAAATGAATGCTGAAATTTCATCTCACAATCTGTCACTTTGATGACAAGTTTGGCTGCATAAATGGACTTGAAATGAGGGTAAAACTTTAGTGTAAATGACGAAAATGCTTCTTGGATGTTGAAAATCATTGTTCTATGCTTTGAAGTCGATTTGCACTATTAAAAGTGCATGTATGCCATGATGCAAAAAACCAAAACTTGAGAAAGAGTTGAAACTTCTCTGATACCACTCTTGGGTGTGTGCAGAAGTGAGAGAGACACACAAGAAAAGGACACAAGGAGCACAAACATAGAGAGACACATGGGGAACATGGATGGATAGAATTACTCACTCTATTGATGATGAATAGAACTGAAGTAAGAGCTGAATAATATCCCTAAGTACAAAGTACCACCAAATATGAGTGAATCAAGTATGTGGTGACATGGGGAAAAAACCTCTAGCGAGCACTAGAGTAAAAAGTGCCCGTGTATAGGGAAAATGTTCACATTAAAGCTACTCAAGAAGCACATCAATGTAACAAAATCTTTATGGATGCGCTGGGGAAAACTAGCCCTACATCCCACTCATATGAAACTTCAAATGGCTAGTGGCCATACTTGGAGGCAATTACTCTCACCACTTGTGGCATAGAATTTGAACATACATTTTCGATATGTGAGTTTGGAAACAATAATGTGTATGAAATGATACTAGGTAGACCCATCTTGTGTCAAATCTAAATAGTACAAGATTGAGATACCAACTGTTTGTACTTGCAACACCTAGGGTTAACAACTAAAGTCATCTTGAAAGACTACACATATATAGATGTCCTAGTGGAATCCTATCCACAAGATATAAGAGGACTCAATATTGGTACACTCATTGAACACTTCTAATCCATCTTGGATGCATGAAGATACTCATTTTTGGATATGTAAAGTAGTGGAAGAAAAAGGCAAAACAATACATGCCAAAGAATCATGGACATCCCAGAACACTAGATCTATATTTATAATGATACTTATTTTGCTAAAAGAAAAGAAGAGATCGGTTGATTAAAAGAAGCTAGATTCATCCATAAAATTAAGCATACAGAATGGAATCCCCCAATTGTGGTTATGTCCCAAAGTAATGGTAAATAATGTATATGAATTAACTTGAAAAAAGTTAATCCAGCCATAATTGATTAGATAATTATTTGCTTCCTATCACATAAAGTTTATTAAAATGATTAGCAGCCAAGGAGGTGTAGAGTTTCCAAGACAGATTTTTGTGCTATGAACAAGTTTCCATAGCCCTTGAAGATCAACACAAGGCAAATTTTTCCACTGAATGGGGAGATTATTCCTTCTGTGTGATGCCATTTGGACTCACCAACACCCCCACTACTTCAATAGTTAATGTGTCATATATTTATGGAATTTTTGCAAAAGAACTTAGAGGTCTTATGTGGATGAAGTATGTGCACATTCACACAAAAGACAAAATTGTATACTAGAGGTTAGGAAAACATTGAAAAACGTATGGAATATTGTATACATATTAACCTAGAAAAACGTGTATTCATGGTATGTCAAAGGAGGATTTTGGGTCGTATTGTTTTAAAGAATGATATCTCAATGGATGAAGATAAAGTTAGAGCCATTGCACAGTTATATCAACATAAAGGAAGTAAAGCCTTCATGGGCCATTGTGGCTACTATAGAAGATTCATACACATGTATGCCATAATACCCAAGTCACTGTACAATCTTTTGGCCAATTTTGGATGGACTAACAAATGTAAAAAATTCCTTTTTTGAATTCAAAATATATTTATGCTCAACACCTATATTAGCCACTCTTGATTGGAACAAACAATTTCATGTTCATGTGGATGCATCCAATTTCAATATTACATGTGCGCTACCACAACCGATGGGTGACGAAAACCTAGACATGCCTATAGCTTACACCAGTAGGCAATTGAATGTAGCATAAAGGAATTACACCACTACATAATGCAAAGGTTATTCATGATGTATGCAATAATTTTTTTTTTAATTAACATTTGGCCAAAAAGTTCAAGTTTTTCATGGATCATCAAGCATTATTATATTTGGTCAACAAACTGAAGGGCTTTGGTGTGCAGAACAAGAGGTGCAAGGAGGAGATGGAGGGAGGGAGAGAGAGAGAGAGAGAGAGAGAGAGAAGATATGCACACACATGCATGGGAGCCTCAAAACCCACATAATGATCTCTGTTGAGGCAATGCTCTATAATTGATGTATATATATGAATATGGGGGTAAGGTCACATGACCCTTACATCCCCAACAATCTCCCACTTAAGGGTCAATGTGACCATAAGTGGTAACACATACAAAGAATGATGTAGGACTATACAATAATGTACAGAAAGAGTTCGGATCTCAACCCATACAAATCAGCCTACACCAACTGCCTCGAACAAGGTGTATCCATGCACCTCAAACTACTCTAGACTCATATCAATAAGAGTTGAGCTCACATCTAACTGATGCAAGAACTGACGAAGTCCTTGCAAAGATCCCACTCGCTCTATGCCTATGTCTGTCATCAAACGACTAACAACTCCAAGTGCAAATGCTCCAATAGCAATTGCAATGTCTGGTCTCGAGCATAACAACTCGTATATCAGACTCCTGAATGCCGACGAAACTTGTGATATCATGGCTAACCTGAGTATGTCAGCCATGGCTATATCCAAGGCATCCAAAGCACCATCGTCAAGACCAACATGTCCTGATATATCTATGTCAACATCTCGCATGAACGAATCCAAGAATGACTGCATGATCTTTGATCCATCAATATCTAAATCAATCATCCTATCAATGAAGGATGTGTCTAGCTGTGCATCTTGAGAGCTAAACTATTCTATCAAACATTGCGTACCATGAGAGCAATCCTGCTCTACCACACCAAGTGTATGATCATGCTCCACATGAGCTAATTACACAACATCAATGCCAAGGTCAAAGTGATGATCAAACTCTAACTGAGTATCATCGCAATGCTCTACATGAGCATCCACATCATGCTCTTAAGCATCTAACTGATCATCCAAAGTGTGATCCACAAGAGCATCTGTGTGATCAATAACATCATGCTCTATATAAGCATCATGAGCATCCAAAACATGCTCTACATGTGCATCCATTAGAGCATCTCAATCCTGCCATACATGTGCATCATGAATGTCAAAAGACCTATCTGTAGATAGACAAAATGAGAAATGACGAGTCTCATATCCCATATGAGGCTGAACTCCCACTGAGACGAGACTGTGTCTCACATTAAGTACTTGCAATGGATACCTGTGCCCAATCCTAGCACCTCTGATAAGCATAAGCTATCCCAACTACAACTAAAAATGATGCTCACCAAGGAATGCATAACATCTGCTCTCCTATAATTGGCTAACCAAAATAAAACTCATAGGGAATGAAGGCACATAGCATACATGTCTGAGTATAAGTGATGTTCCACTAGGTAGCATAAGGCATATATCTCCTGCAGCCTCAATGTCATATATCATACCATCAAACATGTGCACACATCCACAACTCTCACCTGAGAATCGACAAAACCACTCACGATGTGGAGTAATATGAAAATTGGCTAATGCATCAAGCAACAAAGCCATGTGTGTGCTATCCAATGAATAAGAGGAATCCTGAGATGAACCATGATAGGAGAAAGTGATATCACCATCACTAGCATAATCAACTATCATAGACTCTCCTAAAACCACTATCTAACCTACATCACGTGCATATTTTTGACATCATCCTCACATCCGCCTGAAGCAACGTCGTTGAATATGGCCCTCATGACAACAGTGCCAAGATCGAAGCTGTCGATGTGATCTATGTCTCACATGAGTCAATGGACTCGCATACATACCATAAAGTCTCTGCCATAATGCACCACTCATCTCCTCATGCATCACAGACTCATATATAGAATCCACAAGCTGTGATCGGATAGTGGAGCTGGCCAATGCATCCATATCCATCTATACGTGGTCGGGCATGTCACGAGGCCTCTGTGCATCTCTATGCACATACATGTATAACCTTGAACGAACCAATGTGTGCCAGATCTGAGCTTTCCATCTTGGAAAGTCAGTGCCATCAAATCGAGAAGATACCATGCTAGCAATCCAAGAGACAAGCAATGTAATAAGAGACTAGAAATAATAATCTATCCTCAATAGGATCACATGTGCATATCCATATGCATAACTCACATAAAAAATATCTCAGTGGAGAAGAAACCATGTGAACCACATGTCACATAACCATGCATCTAGCATGCACATAAAACCATGAACATAATCCTGCTCACCAAGTCTCCAATTTGACCAAGTAGATGTAAAAGAATCCTAGGAAAAATTTGACAGAGTATCCCCTGTAAACTGAGCAATCAAACAAGAGAACCAATAGCAAAAGAACAATGTGTAACCTGTCACCACGTATCACTGATCCAATTAGAGATAATGGCAAATATATATGCCAAAAAACTGATAGCAATACACGCCAATACAATGGCGATACACCTCCCACTTAAGAATAAATCCTACAAGATGAACTAACTTGTCGTGAGTAACCTATGATCAAGTCCAAGTGAATGGAGATAAGCAATGATCCAAAGCTATCACACAAGCATAAAGGATCTACTAGAGTACTCTTCTAGCATAAAAGCAAACAAAATTTCAACAGCATCTCCTCTGTAAAATGGACTCTAAACCAAATAAACCATGTGGGAATCACCATCCACATATGCCAAGAATCACACTGGCAAATAAGATATCAAATCAATAACATATGCTAAAATAATAGCCAATCAGGGTGCGTATGGATGTGCAATTGAGGCTCCAATCTGGTTCATGTACCTGCATAAAAACAAGGATACAAGTACCAATCAAGATCCAATCAATCTCTCATAAAATGTGTGCAATCGACAAGTAAATCCATAACCAGGTGGCATAAGCAAGATAGAGACCACAATGTCACTATACATCCACTAACAATGCCATGATCAAGCTCATGATGATGTAAACCTCAAAAAGAAGTATACCACAATGTCATCACACATGCCAATCACGTCATAAGGTCATGCTCTATTCTTATATGGAGGAGCTACCACAGTGATCATACATGGACAATGCCGTCAACCTCCAAAGGTAAGAGCTTGCACACCAAAAAATCTCTCTCGAAGAATTTCCAAAGCAAGTTGAACCTCCAAAAGCAATTAGGGTTCTTATGGTGAAAATGATCTCCGTTGAGGCAATGCTTTATAAATGATGTATATATATGAATATGGGGGTAAGGTCACATGACCCTTACATCCCCAACACAAACCTTGCAACACAGATTTTTAGTGAGAAAGTTTCTCTTACTAATGGAATATGATTTTGAAGTAGTTGTGAAGAAAGGTAAAACCCAGTTACGAGCGCATCACCTGTCATGACTCACTTCAGGAGAATCCCACAAGGAGCATCAAATTATTTTCCAGATGACTATTTTTCTAACTTAGAAGTGGTTCCTAAGCAGGCAAAAATGCTAGAACATATCCTAAATTTTGGACCCCCTAATCAACATGTAAAAATCAATGAAAGGGAAAAAATACACATAGAGGTATCAATCACTAGTAGGAAGCATTTATAAGCAAGACAATCAAGAAATTCTATATTGTTGTGTGGATGAGGAAGAACATCACAATTGGTTGCAATGAGTACATGTATGTGTATTAGGTCATCATTACCCTAAGCACTGAAAACTATAAACTCCAAAATTCTTAGGTGTATATTGGCCTACAATGGAATCAAATGTTCACAAATCGGTAAAACAGTTCCTCGTTGCACTAGTAGATCCCTTCAGGATTATGCAACTCTTTACTATGTTTCTTTGATGCTAGATTGGAGTGTTCTAATATTGGTCAATTTCTTGGAGATAGGAACTTTTCCCAAAGATGGAATCTTAGCCAGATAATGAGGTCGGGCTCAAGAAGCTCAAGATTATGTTTTAATAGGAGATAATCTATATAAGTATAGTAGAGAAATTTACCTACAGCTATGTGTACATGAGAACAACTACTTGAAAATCTTAGACACACAACAATGTGGTAGGTGGACACTTTGGACTTGATTGCATTATTAAGACAATTTTGTTCTCAGGTCTTTGGTGCCCCCCCCCCTTCACATGGATGCTCATACTTATTGCAACACTTGCTAATAGTCTCAATATTGTATCAAAAAGGATGAGATTAGATGCCCTTGAGGCCCATGATGAAAGGTCATACTTTTTCTAAGTGGGGTATAGACTTTGTAGGACCCATGAATCCCCTTACGAGAAGTTCTCATATGGAGTGTATAATATTTGCTACAGATTATTTAACCAAGTGGGCGGAGGTGAAAGCCAAGTGTAGCAACGATACATAGATTATTGCTAAGTTTTTATTTGAAAATGTATTTACAAGATATAGACTTCCCATTGAGTTGGTTAACAATAGAGGCACACATTTCTTGAATGAGGTTACTAAATATCTAATTCAATAATTCATGTTCATACATAAAAGAATATCCCCTTATGATCCAAAGCTGAATGGACAAGTTGAGAGCACTGATAAGATCCTATGCAATGTATTGACAAAATTAATGGATGATAAACATTCTAATTGCAATCCACATCATGACATGGTGATGTATCAGACACGTACACATGTCAATCCTAGCATAATAGATACAAGACCTTTTATCTCAGTTGAGCTAGGGTAGGTACTACAATCAAGACAATCATGACCCTGTTTGATTCAAGAGCTACCATGTGCCAATAGACACTCTTGTTGTCTAGACATGGGAATACAAGTAAAATTAGTAGAGACATATCTCATGGGATTAGGAGGGGAGAGACCTCATGTTTGGGAGAGGTGAAGTACCTATTATCTTCTACAACATTCCTCTAATAGTAAAACTCTTAGTGTGCCATGATAATGACCTCACAAAACATCTAGTATTGGACCAACATTGAATATATGATCCTGTAGTAGACTTGAACCTCAGGAACTGACTTTTACAAGTGTTGGTCAATAAATAGTGTCTTACTATTGAAGAAGTCCACAAAACTTATTATTCCAAGTCCGCACACATCCATATGCTCCCAAGTCAAAAAATTTAATTTCAATCCAATTGCGGCAATCCATGAGTGTGTTGGAGCCCCTTTCCTTTCCAAAGGAAAGTAAATCTACTATTAAGGCATGACCTAAAGAATTATGCCAATGGTCATGCCAAGAAGTAAAGAAAGAATGGAATTATGCTCGCATACCATCCTACAATGGAAGGAAAGCACTTTGATGAACAAAGCAAATTTGAGTAAAGAAATGTGAGCGGCCAACTCATCTCACTTTGAAATATGCCGAATCTCTACAGTCCAAGAATAAGAGGTTGATTGACTAGGGTACGAGACATCAATCAACAATTCATAAAATCTACATACCTAAGCAACTTCTAAAGCCACCATCCTATACATCTCATATATGGGTGCCAAAAGCTTTTCTGAAGGTTTCAATGTCCCCCACCACTCCCTTCTTGTTAGACAAACCTAGGAAATCATCTTGAATCCAAACCCAAAGAAAACCACAACCACATAATATGCATAAGCTTTGTACTCCTTATCCCCTCACTGTATGGACAGGGGTGCCTAAACAATCCCATGATCACTCTAAAACACTCTTGCATCTAGATCGTATTAATGTACATACACATCTCTCTACCCAAGACTTTGCTTGTAATAGCCGTAGTAATTATAATGGCTTCAAACATCATTGTAATCCCATGAGAAGGAAAAAAATGTACATAAAACTTGTAATATTCAATCCAACCAAACATGTAACCAATCTAGATGAGATTTTTTTAGAACACCTGCACCATGTTAAGAACATGCATAAATCCAAGTATGCATATAGATGGGTCTAGAGACATGTAGTAGACTCTTTTGAGGTCATTGCATGGTGTGTGAAAAGGGGCCAAGTAAGGGAATCCATATCAGTATTGGAAAGGGACCCCAATCTCACCATACCAGGATCTTGTGTCTCTAACCATATTAACATGTATTTTTGTTATCTTAGTATATTTAGAGTTGCAATCACATAAGAAGCAGATTTCCCAAGAATGAATAGGATCCTTGCAAAAACAACAACAACATGAGGGAGTAGTCTCATTGTCCCTCGAACCTATATATAAAAAAGAATATGAGTCACAACCTGCAATAGGTTGTTGGTTCATAGAAGAAGAACATGAATTCTTTGAGATGCAGCATGTAGCTAATTGAAACAAATTGAAGTAATCTAAAAGACTCATTTGAATCAAGTGGAAGACTATATCACTCTTTGAAGAATCTATTAGAGTCAATAAATGAAAGGCAAGACATGGTTGATGTTGGAGTTCGAGGTCTGCAGAAGCACACGAATGGCATAAGGAAGAAGAAGAAGAAGCTTGGAGCACAACACACAATACTAAATGTATTACCACTAGAATGTACAAAGATAAGTGACCCATTAGGGTAATAAGTGTATATACAAGCTGGGGGGAAAAACCTCCTAAAGAGGGAAAAAGTACCCCGACAGTCCTAGTGTGTTCACACACATCACTACCTAAATATATCATCAAATCCCCCCTGAAAGTGATGCAGGGAACAAGGAGTTGGCACTCATGTATAAGGAAGTTCCAAGCTATGTGGAATCAATCCACAAAAGGAAGTAAGCCCAAAGCTTTGCAAAAAGCTTCAAACTTCTCCCTAGGCAGAGCCTTTGTGAAAAGGTCTACAATGTTCTCCTATGTGGGCACATATGCCAAACTAATCTCTCCAATAGAGAACCTCTCCCTAACTTAATGATAGTACACCTCAATGTGCTTAGTGCGAGCATGGAACACAGGGTTCCTCGCAACTGCCAATGCACTTTAACTATCAGTGAAGATGGTGGTGGTAGAAGACTGACCAACACCCAAATCAACCATAAGGCATATGAGGCACACACACTCAACTGTCACTATGAAGGCTGCCCTATACTCAGCCTCATAACTAGAAGTGCCCATAGTAGGCTGCTTCTTGCTCAACCAAGATATGCATGAGCTACCAAGCATGAAGCAAAGATCACTAGTGGACACACAAGTCTCATAGAAATCGGCCCAGTTAGAGTCAAAAAAAGCATCTAAATTTGGCCGTAGTGATCCTCCCTTGGGATCAAACAATCCAAGTATCCGAGTACCACTCAAGTAGCAAAAAATGCGCTTAATTGCCTGCCAATGCTTGACACCTAGGAAATGCATAAACCTGCTCATTTATGAGACAAAAAACTGAATATCTAGTCGAGTAATGCATAAATAAATCAAGAATCCAATAACTTGCTAATAGAGAATAGCATCAAATGCATCTTTAGCATCATGAAGACTCAAACATAAACATGGCTCCATAGGAGTGGCAGTAGGTTTATAGTCCTCAAGGCCAAAACATTGCAATAATGTGTCAATATATTTTGTTTGACACAAAGCTGTTCCGCCATCAACTTGCATAAATTGAATGCCCAAATAATGATGCAAGTGCCCCAAATCTGACATCTCAAATGAGGCATGAAAATCAGCCTTATAATCGGTAATATGCTTCTCAATAGGACCATTGAGCAACATGTCATCAACATAGATAACAATGACCAGAAGAACATCATTTGCATGCTTAACATATGAGGTGCTCTCAATTGGATTGTTCTCAAAACGATGTGCAATCAGGCAGACATGTATTTTTTCATACCAAGCATGTGGTGCTTGCGTCAAACCATATAATGCCTTTTTCAACCTGCACACCTGGTTTTCATGCCCTTTCTCCACAAAGCCATGGGCCTGAAAGACATACACTTCTTCATGCAAGTCAATATTCAAATATGCATTTTTAATGTCCAACTAATGTACACTCCAACCATGATGATCTGCGAGTGCACAAATGCTATGAACAGTAGTCATTCGGCATGTAGGAGCAAAGGTCTCATCAAAATCAATTCCTCTTTCTTGGGCATAACCCTTTGCAACAAGCCTAACCTTATACCTCTCAACTGTTCCATTAGGCTTACACTTCAGCTTGTATACCTACTTAGTGCCAATGGCCTTCTTGCTGAGAGGCAAGTCACATAAAGACCAGGTACCATTTTTCATAATAGCATCATATTTTGATTGCATAACAGCCATCCAATTTTCAAAAGTTTGTGATTCATCAAATGAAACAGGCTCATTCTCATCACAGAGACTAGAGGCAACCATATCATAGCAATCTGATGCAAAAGGAGCACTATGAGAGCCAAAATGAGTATGATATGATAGAGGTGCATCTAATTTTCTATTACACAAAGTCTGCACCAACCATTTTGGCATAGTTTTTGCCTCCTTAATATCTACTCTCTCATCAACAAGTGCATCATGTAAATCTACATCAGAAATGGAATGATATGCATCATCACATGAAACTTATAAAGGCCGAAAAGTTACGTCATTAGGACTAGCACTAGACTGGCAAACTGTAAAAAGAGGCAATAAAGTGTTATACATGTCTTTGGAGCTAACTAATGTCTCCTTGAAAGTAATGGCTGAATAGCATCTTCCACAAAAGCAACATCATAGCTAACCCAAATGCGTTTAGTTTGTGGATGATACAGATGATATCCTTTGCTTTCAAAATTGTACCTAACAAAAATACATTTTACTGCTTTATCATCCAATTTCTTGCATTGTTGTTTAGGCACTAATGCACATGCCAGACAACCAAAAACATGTAGGTGAGCAATAGATTGCTTACGGCCATGCCAAGCCTCATATGGAGTGATAGACTGCAATGCTTTAGTGGAACACGTGTTAAGTACATATGCCGCACACATAATAACATGAAGCCAGAGACTATGTGATAAAGCCTGACTCTTGACCATACACCTCGATGTCTCCATGAGTAACATGTTCTTCTGTACAGTAAATCCATTTTGTTCAGGCATATATGGCACTATACATTGATGTTTTATCCCATGTTCAGCCAAAAATGCATTAAAATCTAAAGACATTATTCCTCCCCTCAATCAGAACGAAGAGTGCCCATTTTACATGTTGACATATATTCAGCCAAAACTAGAAACTATTTGAAGCACATAAACACTTCAGAATGGATATACCCATGCATGCCTAGAAAACTCATCAATGAAAGTCACAAAGTAAAGATAGTTTCCAAAAGAGGGTGTTTGCATAAGCCCACAAACATCATTGTGAACAAGCTACAGTTTCTGAGTAGCTTGAACTGAACCATCTTTTGGGAATGAGGAATGCTCCATTTTGCCCAAAATACAGTCTTCACAGACTTTTTTACCAGGTGCCTCAGTGCCTTAACGTTGGGCAAAGAGGACACCATTTCAGATTTCTGCAGGCATAACAAACTAGCAAAATTTAGATGACCAAATCGTGCATGCCAAAGCTTTGCATCTTACATAGCCTGAGGATCATGTGCTACACATGCTAAATCATTCATAGATTTTCATAGTCTAATGAGCTTATAGAGCCCACGACATAAAATGCCAGAAGCAATAATGGCATTGCCATTTGATAGATCATGAACTATACATCTATCATCAACAAATTTCACAACTAAGTCAATCTTGGCTAATGCTGAAACTAATAACAAATTTTTCTTGATCCTTGGCACAAATAAAGCATCTAAGAATGTAAACGAATTGCCATCAGCAGTAGTCAGAATGATCTTACCAACTCCCATGATAGGATAAGATGAGTTGTTGGCGCATGTGATAGTATCCCCTATAGGGGTTGGCTCAAGTGAAGTGAAGAAACTGCATTGTGAGGTAATATGTTTGGTTGCCCCATATCAAAGTGCCAAAAATCTGAGTTTAATGCAGACATATACTACTCATGAGAAGATGTGTCAAAACTACAAATAGTAGTAAACACACATTCTTCATTATGCACAAGATTAGCAGACTGTGTTTTCGGTGTAGAGGTTATTGGGGATGTAAGGGTCATGTGTCCCTACCCCCATATTCATATATATACATCATATATAGAGCATTGCCTCAAGAGAGTTCATTATGTGGGTTCAAGGCTCCCACACATATGTGCACGTCTCTCCTCTCTTCTCTCTCCCACCATCTCCTCCTTCCTCCTCTTGTTCTGCACACCAAAGCCCTTCATTGGTATCAGAGCATGCTGAAGGCTAGTGTGCAAGAAGCTTCAATGGAAGCTTAGGTCAAAAGGGGTGAAACTGCAAGTGGGCACCTCTCGAGAATGGTTCAGTATTTTGGCCATAACGTGATCTAGGAAGCTTGGATTGATGTGTTTTAAAGTTTTGTGTGTAGATGACATAGAGAGCTACAATTTCAAAGTAGGGTGTTGAACCTGCTTCGCACTTCTTGATTGCCGAAAATTCAAAAAACACATACTGATGTAAAAGATGAATCTACAATCACTTGAATAACAGGTCAGTGTTTTGGCTATAAGTTGGGTTTTACACATCCGAATGAGACAATTCAACCCAATATCCATAGCGTGGAATAGCCTCTACAAATTTGTAGAAGAACACATATCCAGATTCTGAGTGCAAGGTCACCAAAATTGCAAAATACAGAGCAGTTGTATTGCAGGTGAAGATGAAATTGATAGCAAGTGCTTGTTTTGTGCATATCTTGAGCTACGCATCTCCGATTGAAGTGTTCTTTATTTGGTTACATAGCTAAGAATCAGTTCTTGAAGTTTGTTGAAGAGAAAAAGTTCAGATTCAGGGGTTATCACCTCTGAAAAAGCAAAACACAAAGCAGCATATTTTCACCAAAACAACCTTAGTTGCTTTTAGAGTTTCATTTTGGTTTGGAACTTCTTCGAGAGAGATTTTTTGGTGTGCAAGCTCTTATTTTCAGAGCTTCAAGGCATTGTGCATATATGATGATTGTGATAGCTCTTCCATATGAGAGTAGAGCATGATCTTGTCACGTGTTTGGCATGTAAGATGACATTGTAGTATACTCTTTTTTGAGGTTTATGCCATCATAAGTTCGATCATGGATGTATGGTGACATTGTGGTTTATATCTTGCTTATGCCACTTGGTTATGGATTTAGTTACCAGTTGCACACAATTTTGTGAGAGTTGATTGCGGATCTTGGTTGGTACTTGTATCTTTGTTTTCTTTGGAAGTACATGATCCAGATTGGAGCCTCAATTACACATTCATTTATCGCCGTTATTAGCATTTGGTCATTGATTGATATGTATTTGCCAGTGTGATTCTAGGCATATGTGGATGGTGATTACCACATGGTTTATTTAGTTTAGAGTCCATTTTACAGAGGAGATGCTGCCAAAATTTCGACAACTTTTACGTTAGAAAAGAGCTCTAATGGATCCTGAAGCTTGTGTGATAGCTTTGGATCATTGTTGATCTCCATTTACTTGGACTCAGTCACACGTTGTTTGTGACAGGTTGGACCATGTTGCAGGATTCATTCTTGAGTGGGAGGTGTATTGCCACTATATTGGCATGTATTGCCATTAGTTTTTTTGGCATATGTATTTGCCATTATCTTTGGTTGGATCAGTGACAGGTGGTGATAGGTTATTCATTGTTCTTTTGTTATTGTTTATCTTGTTTGATTGCTCAATTTATAGGGGATACTCTGCCAAATTTTTCTAGGACTCTTTCACATCGACTTGGTCACTTTGGAGACTTGGTGAGTAGGCTTATGCTCATGGTTCTATGTGCATGCTAGATGCATGGTTATGTGAAAGGTGATTCACATGGTCTCTTCTCTAATGAGACATTTGCGATGTGAGTTATGCATACCGATATGCAGATGTGATCCTATTCAGGATAGAGTATTATTTCTAGTCTCTTGTTACATTTCTAGTCTCTTGGATTGCCAGCATGATGTCTTCTCAATTTGATGGCATTGACTTTTCGAGATGGAAAGCCAGATGTGGCATACATTGGTTCGTGCAGGGTTACACATGTATGTGCATAGAGATGCACAGAGGCCGTGTGACATGCCCGATCACATATGGATTGATATGGATGCATTGGCTAGCTCCACTATCCGATTACAACTTGTGGATTCTATATATGAGTCTATTATGTATGAGGAGACGAGTAGTGGATTATGGGAGAGACTACATGATATGTATGTGAGTCCATTGACTCATGTGAGACATAGATCACATTGACGATTTTGATGTTGGCACTGTGTTCGTGAGGGCCATGTTCGACGATGTTGCTTCAGGCAGATGTGACAACGATATCGGAGATATGCACGTGATGCAAGTCAGGTAGTGATTTCAAGAGAGTCTACGGCAGTTCATTATGCTAGTAATGGTGATATCACTTTCTCCTATGGTTCATCTCATGATTCTCTTGTTCATTAGATGGCACACATATGGCTTGGTTGCTTGATGCATTAGCCAATTTTCATGTTACTCCATATCATGAGTGGTTTCGGTGATTCTCAAGTGAGAGTAGTGGATGTGTGCACATGTCTGATGGTATGACATATGACATTGAGGGTGCAGGAGATGTATGCCTTATGCTACCTAGTGGAGCATCACTTATGCTCAGACATGTACGCTATGTGCCTTCATTCCCTATGAGCTTGATTTCAGTTAGCCAATTACAGGAGAGCAGATGTTATGCATTCCTTGGTGAGCATCATTTTCAGTTACGATTGGAATAGCTTATGCTTGTCAGAGGTGCTAGGATTGGGCACAGGCATCCACTGCAGGTACTTCATATGAGAGACAATCTCGTCTCAGTGGGAGTTCAGCCTTATGTGTGATATGAGACTCTTCATGTCTCATTTTGTCTACCTATAGATAAGTCTATGGGCATTCTTGATGCACATGCATGGCATGATTCAGACGCTCAAATGGATGCACATGTAGAGCATGTTTTGGATGTTCATGCTGCTTATATAGAGCATGATTTTGTTGATCATATGGATGCTCATGTGGAACATACTTTGGATGATCAGTTGGATGCTTTAGAGCATGATGTGGATGCTCATGTAGAGCATTGTGATGATACTTAGTTAGAGTGTGATCATCACTTTGACCTTGGTGTTGATGTTGTGCAGTCTCATGTGGAGCATGATGATAGACTTGATGTGGTAGAGCAGGATTGCTCTTATGATACACAGTGTATGCCAGATCATACTAGCTCTCGAGATGCATAGCTAGACACATCCTTGGTTGATAGGATGACTGATTTAGATGTTGATGAGTCAATGATCATGTAGTCATTCTTGGATTCGCTCATGCCAGATGTTGACACAGATGTGTCAGGACATGTTAGTCTTGATGATGGTGCTTTGGATGCTTTGGATACATGCATGACTAACATACTCGGGATAGCCAGGATAGCACACGTTTTGTCAGCAATCGGGAGTCTTATGTACGAGTTGTTATGCTCGAGATCAGACATTGCAGTTGCTATTGGAACATTTGCACTTGGATTTGTTAGTCGTCCGATGATTGACACAGGCATAGAGTGAGTGGGAGCTTTGCAAGAACTTCATTAGTTCTTGCATCAGTCAGATGTGAGCTCGACTCTTATGGATATGATTCTAGGGCAGTTTGAGGTGCATGGATACACCTTGGTTGAGGCAGTTGGTGTAGGTTGATTGGTATGGGTTGAGATCCAGACTCTTCTTGTAAATTATTGTATAGTCCTACATCATTCTTTGTATATGTTACCACTTATGGTCACATTCACTCTTAAGTGGGAGATTGTTGGGGATGTAAGGTTCATGTGACCTTACCCCCATATTCATATATATACATCATATATAGAGCATTGCCTCAAGACAATTCATTATGTGGGTTTAAGGCTCCCACACATATGTGCGATCTCTTCTCTCTTCTCTCTCCCTCCATCTCCTCCTTCCTCCTCTTGTTCTGCACACCAAAGCCCTTCAGAGGTCTCTATAACAACCATTCCGGCCTCTTTCTTCTTTGCCTCTTTAGCAGCTAGTTTTGGACAGCTCTTAATGACATGATCATTTCCTTTACAGTATTTTCAAAACAATTTCTACTTTTCTATTTTCTTGTCGCCTCTGTCATCCTTCTTCGATTGTGCAGAATCAGTAGATTTTTGCATACTAGTAGATGAGCTCCATTTTCTTTTGCCCTTCTGACTAGCCAAGAAAGCTTGATCTGCAACACGAATAATGGACCTGTTTTGCCTAGATTGACCTTCTTGCAACAGGATAGAGACTAACTCCTCAAATGTTAAGGCATTTGGATTTCCTTTCATCATCAAATGAAGAGTATAAGTAAAACTTGAATATGAATTTGGAAGAACATTCAGAACAATCTGCACAAGTGAACTATCAAGCAAGACTTCATCAGCAAAAATCAATTGTTCCTTCAAATCTTTGATCTTTATCAAAAAATTATCCATGGAATCTCCTTCATTCATGTGCTCACTCTCCAAATATTTTCGGAGGTAAGCAACATGAGCCTCATTCCTATCCTGGTATAATGTAGTTAGTGTATCCCAAACATCCTTTTTCGTTTATCAAGAGCAAATGTGGGGAATTATGGCACATTTGATAGACAAGGTTATCAGCGCATGTGCCTGAGCATCTCTGCCATCCCAACAAAGGTGCTCTATAGTAGGTGCAACAAGAACAACAACACAAATAGGAATCTGAAGAATATCATGATCTTCAACTCCACCTGCATCACCTTCAGCAACTATAATTTCACTTCAACCATCAAAACATGACCAAAGTAGCAAGCCGGAACCCAAACTTCCATGGTTATGTATCTGGGAGTCTTGGGTACTTATACTCACTAGAACATGCTTTGCCAAATATGCACTCCATTTCCTCTCTGGAAACAAGTGTTTTCAAACTTGTGATATCTTGGTTACTAACTTTCAGCTACATCGGGATAAATACTAGATCAATTACCATGCACACATCAGTACCGATGCAGAATTCTAAGAAGGCATAATGGTCCTCAACTTCTTCCAACTGATCATGGCACTGTTGAATGAATGAATTCATCATAGGTGGTTCTACAGAGTACTCAAGGAAGGTGTGCATACTCCCATAGGTCGTGCTGTTGGAACCGATCAACATGGGTCTGCATAAGGTGATCAAGAATCGTCAACCACTCAAGTTGGCTAGTTTCAGTGTATTAGGCAACACAGTGCCCGTCATGATTGTAGGAATGCATAGTATGCAAGCGTGAAAAAGAGATGGTTGCAAGTTAAAAAGTAACAAGTAAAGAAATAAGTGTGTTCACCCATTGCCTTGAATAGGGACGTATCAAAGCCATTGCAATTTTGCATGTGCTCGAATAGTGTCTGTGTGTGCATGAATCCACGTACAAGGCATTGAATACTGCATCCTTGTGTATAGTGATAACAAATCTATCCTATCCAATCTCGAATCCACCATTGATACTCCATTAATCATGTAGAGTTGCGAGCGAATGTTTATTCATGAAATTTCCACATTAAAGAAAGGATTATATACACTATAATTCAACAGATTCTGTGACACTACATGCGTTACAGTGAAAGCTTAGACTCATTGATCAGAGTCCATAAAATTTCACCACTTAAAGTTGCTAATTGAAAAGTAGTTGAATGGATTTCTACATGAATCCAAAATAGACCTGTCCACTGAAGTTTGAATTTTCTTGCTTGCCTCTTCATTTTAGAATTAAAAAATAAGAATAAATCTCCAATCTAAAAAAAAGGTGTTTGTAAATGTTGATCATGCCAGCCTCATTGTCGATACTAGACTTCTTGCATAAGCAGAAAACTAATGTAGCAATGTTCTTCTAATTTTCATAAATTATCCATATAGAGTACTAGTGATTCTTCTGGTAATAAGTGATTCTACACTGCAATACGTAAACTAGGCACCATAAATTTCATAGGGGTGATAGTTTCCATACTGTAAACTAACTTCAAAGGTGTAAATCCACTTGAGACTTTGTATGATGTATGGTAAGACTAGAGAATCAAGGGTAAATACAGTTCCCACTTAGTTGGATATTCAAGAAAGGATTTTTGAAGCATTGTAAGTAAAACCTTATTAGTACTTTCCAGCAAACCATTTACCTCAAGGATAATATGGGGAACTGAACTTATGCTCAATACAAAAATAATGAGTGATAGACTTAATAAGTTGATTAAAAAAATGAGTGTTGTGATCACAAATTAATTCCAACGGTAGTCCAAAACGAGGAAATAATTTAATGATTAAAATGCAACACTACCAATTGTTGAATGTTTCAAAATCCAAGCTTTTGCCCATATGGTACAATAATCAGTACAAGTTTAGATGAAGATTTTATCAAAATTGGCTAGAGGACAAATATGAAAGATGAAGTCCAACCCCCATTTCTGAAAAGGTTGGAAAGGGACAATGGATTACACAGGAAAATGGTGTATATCCCGAGGTTCCCCCATGCATTGAAAAGGATCACAAAGTTGTATATGATCTCAAACATCCTTGTGAATAGTTGGCCACCATAACCCACTTTGAAAGATTTTTTTAGTGTTAAATTAGTTCCAGGATGACCAGTAGAAATCCTAGAATGAGCTTCCAAAATGATAGCTATTGTTTCATGAGATGGAACACAATGAAGCTAAATTCTAGTAATATCCATGTAATATAGATGATCGAGGATAATAGAAACACATCCTCTCCATAAAGCTAACTTTTTGCATGCTGCAGTCCAAAATGGGAAGCAAGAACACGAGTTGCAAGAAAATACATCATTTCATCATACCAAATAGGGGTTCCTAATTTTGGTTCAGTATTATCTGCAATATGGTGTTACCGTTAGTGTCCATGTGAAAGGCCAAATGGCCACAGGACACTTCTTTGTATATGTTCTTTAATAAAACATATAGTGGCCTGGTCAGTCATAGACTATAAGTTCAACCGCATTTGTAAGACCTAAGAATTCTGTCTTCGTGCTCCCTGTGTACTGTGTTTTGTGCGTATTCTATAGCCTCTGTGCGGAGTATTGCGTACGGCGTCAGGAGCTCGGTTTTCTACTCCGAGCATATCGTCGTGGAGCTCTGGAGAAGAAGAGTGCAGTGCGGTGCATTGTCATCGAACTACTTCACTGGTATCAGAGAAGTTGGAGGCAAAAAGCTTTGTTGCTTTTGTGCGAGCGAAGCGAGCACCCCCCCCCCCCCAAGGTTTTCTCCAAGGCTTACGACCAAGGCGACGACCAAGGCATAGACCTTGGCATACCTTGTCATCCGAGTCACCGAAGTCACCGTTGGCGCCGTTGGCTGCGCGCGAGGGAGGACCTCAACGATCAAGGAATATAGAGGTTCCCGGTACTTCCCGGGAGGTCACCCATCCCAGTACTGTTCCCCCCAGAGCTCGCTTAACCGTGGAAATTTCTTGCCACTAAGCTACACTCTTGTGGTGTTTGAAGAAGGGGAAAGACTAAGGTTGACATTACCTTGAACAAGTTTTGGTCCCTCAAAGCTTCATTTTTGCTTTTAAAGCCTATTTTTGAAGCAATTTTGGGGTGTTTTTGGAGCCATTTCGGAGTACTTTCGCACGTAGTTCTCTTCACACAGGTCCAAGAACATCAAGAAGAGTGTTCCTGTACTTCTCAGACAATAAATATCAACCTTTGGGGCTATATTTTCAGCCACACTCGTAAAACTACAGGTTTCTCGAGGGGTTTTCAGTTTTGGTGGGAGGAGTCGCTGCAAATTTATGCAGGTTTTTAAAGCCTAAAACATCAGAGTTGACAGACACTTGCAGGTGTTATTGGCTAGTTTTTGGGCTGTGTATTCAGCCTTTTAGTGTCATTTTACTGCATATATTGAGCACATACACACCATGTACGCTTCTGTGGATACCGCTTATGTACGTCCATGTGGGCATTGATATAGCGGTTACGTTCTTTGCATAAAGCCTTTTACGTTTGATAAAGAGGGTCGTGGTGAGGTTTTCTTAACTGGGAGACACCCAGATGTCGGGGTCTCTTCGGTGATGCAGGTGGAAGACTTACCCAGCCTCGCCATAGGAGATGTATGATAGTTGTTCATAGGTGCTCGATAAGCCTAGTTGGCTTCTATTGGGTAAGTGATTATATGCAGTGGAGTCAGTGATTCACTATGCAGGTAGACATGTCAGTACTTGCAGTTTTATGATACTTTGACACTGGTCATATGCTAATTTTGCAGAGGATACTCTGGCAAAATTTTTCCAGATTTCTGGTTTAGTCAACTATATAGTGGTCGATTTACTCCTTGATACACTTATTTGTTGGTGTTTGGACTCTTCTAGCTCCATTATCATTCTATTCAGTTCTCTACAATCATGGCATCAGAGGTCTCAGGCACATCCGGTGGATCAGGGTCTAGTGCTAGCGTTCCGAGGAGGAGCTATAACTTGCAGGGCAAAGACCATTTTGAGATCCGAAAATTTGATGGCACAAACTTTGCTCTATGGAAGAATCAGATTAAAGATGTGCTGATTCAAAGAAGGCAATGGAAGCCAGTAAATGGGATTTCAAAGAAGCCTGCTGACATGGATGAAGATGATTGGGATGAGTTAGATGAAATGGCCAGGTCTACCATTCGCTTGCACTTGGCAGATAATGTTTACTTTACAGTATTAGACTGTGAAAGTGCAGAGGAGCTTTGGAAGAAGTTATGCAATACATATGAAAAAGAGACAGCATCAAATAAAGTATATCTGATGAGAAAATTATACGACCTTCGTATGAAGGACACAGATAGTGTTGCTGCTCATCCAAATGAGTTTGATGCCATATTCTCCCAGTTACAGGCTCAGAAAATGGATATGGACAATGAAATGAAAGCAGTATTGTTGTTATGCACCCTGCCATCATCATGGGATACATTTTGCACAGCTATTAGCAATAGTGCACCAGGTGGTAAACTCGTCTATGATGACATATGTGGAGCACTCTTGAGTGAGGAGATTCGTAGAAAATCTATGGTTGGCACTCATAATGGAGATGCATATAATGTTCGTGATTCTTACCAAGGAAAGAATCAACAACGTGGCACGAGCAAGAACAAGGAAAAGAATGGTCAACAGAATAAGAGCAGAAGTAAATCAAGGAAGAGGGATATTGAATGCCATTATTGTCATAAGAAAGGACACATGAAGAAATACTGTTATGCATTAAAGAATGCTAAAGGTAAAGGACAGAATGTTGATGGGCATGTTAAACAGTTACCTGCACCATCTACTTCGACTGTGAAGATTGAAGAAATTAATGCTATTTCTGATGATGCTGATGTGTTGACACTTGATAGTACTGTGCCATCTGAGGCACTTATGGCTGATTCTCTTTCCCACACCTGGCTGCTAGATTCTGGTGCTTCTTTCCATGTGACACCACATAGAGAATGGTTCTCTAATTATGCAGCAAAGTCTCTTGGTACCGTGAGACTTGGTGACTCTTACCAGTGTGATGTTGTGGGGATTGGAGATGTGGTTGTGCAGTTCATTGACGGTTCAAAATTTACTATGCATAATGTACGCCATGTACCTCAGTTATCACGCAGTTTGATGTCAGTTGGTCAACTTGATGACCTTGGTTACAAGGTGGTCTTCTATGCTCAGTCCTTTCGTATATCAAAGGGCAATATGGTTATCGCAAAAGGAAGGAAAGTTGGCTCACTTTACCCTTTATTTGTATCACAGAAAGAACACTTGTTAGCTGTTACTGAACAGCCTATGGCTTGTATTTGGCATGGTCGTTTGGGCCATATATCTCGTAGTGGAATGGAAAATCTTTCTCATTCTGGCTACTTACCTGTGTTATCTTTCTCTGATTTTTCATTTTGTGAGCATTGTCAATATGGAAAGCAAAGCAGAAATGTGCATAAAACGCACATTGACTCTTCAATTCAGCCTTTAGATCTTGTTCATACAGATGTGTGTGGTCCTATGCCCACTAGGTCCTTAGGTGGTTCTCTTTACTTTGTCACTTTCATAGATGATGCTACTAGAAAAGTCTGGGTATATCCTATCAAATCGAAGGATGATGTATTCCCTACTTTCAAAAAATGGCTTGCTTCAGTTGAGACTGAAAAAGGAACTAAGCTTAAGGCTTTACGTTCAGATAATGGGGGTGAGTATACCTCACATGAATTCAGCCTTTTCTGTCAGTGTAGAGGGATTCGTAGAGAGTTTACAGCTCCTTATACCCCAGTACAGAATGGTGTAGCTGAGAGGATGAATAGAACTATTCAAGATAGAGTAGTCTCTATGTTGCATCATGCAAACCTCTCACAAGGTTTTTGGGCAGAAGCAGTATTGACTGCAGTTCATGTGATTAACCTTTCACCTAGTACTGCCAAAGGTCTGAAAGTGGCACAAGAGTTATGGACAGGGAAACCACCATATTATGATCATCTTCGAGTTTTTGGGTGTGAAGCATATGTTCATATACCCAAGAATCTTAGACAGAAGTTGGACCATAAGTCAAAGAAATGCATTTTTCTTGGATATGGTCGAGAAGGACAATTTGGATATCGCTTATGGGATCCTGAAACACGGTCAGTGATCAGAAGTAGTGATGTCATTTTTAATGAGTCTAAGATGCATAAACAACCGATTAAGGAGGTTGAAGTGAGAAGAGTGGTGTTTGAGGATACTAGTCCTCTGGTTAGCATGCATAAAAATGCTGCACATAGGGATGTTCAAGAGAATGTCCATTCAAATCAGTCTGCACATGTTCCTGTTCAGCAACCATTGAGACGTTCTGCACGTGTCTCATATCCACCTGATACATATGTTCCAGGTTTAGATTTTGTTATGCTAACAGATGCCGGTGAGCCCTCTTGCTACAAAGAGGCTATGCAGACAGAGGATCATGTCAAGTGGGAGCGTGCCATGAAGAGTGAGTTGGATTCTATTCACAAGAATGGTACTTGGGACTTAGTACCTTTGCCAAAGGGCAGGAAAGCTTTACCATGTAAATGGGTATATAAGCTGAAATTCACATCAGATAGTGCTTCTCCAAAATATAAAGCACGACTTGTTGCAAAGGGTTTTAAGCAACAACATGGTGTTGATTTTGAGGAAATCTTCTCTCTAGTGGTCAAGATGACTACTTTGCGCATGTTGCTTGGATTCGTTGCAATGGAGGACTTAGAGCTAGTCCAAATGGATGTGAAAACAGCTTTCTTGCATGGAGGTCTTACAGATGAGATCTATATGGAACAACCAGAGGGTTATGTAGTTCCTGGCAAGGAAAGTCTAGTTTGTAAGCTCAAGAAGAGCTTGTATGGACTTAAACAGTCTCCTAGACAATGGTACCAAAAGTTTGATGCTTTTATGAAGTCCCTAGGCTATTCTCGGAGCAATGAGGATCATTGTCTCTACACAAAGAGATGTTCTGATGGCAGCTTGATATGCTTGATACTTTACGTCGATGATATGTTGATTGCTGGGAAGTCCTCTTATGATTTGTCAATTCTCAAAAAGAAGTTGAGTCAGACATTTGATATGAAGGATTTGGGGGATGCCAAACATATTCTTGGCATGCGCATTACTCGTGATAGGAGTAAAAGATGCATATACTTGTCTCAAAGTGAGTACATATCCAAAGTACTTCACCGATTCAATATGCAGGGTGGAAAGGCATTGAGTACACCTTTACCCACATATGTGAAATTGAGCAAGGATGACTGCCCCAAATCAGATGAGGAAAAGGAATTCATGACCAAAATTCCCTATCAGTCTGCTGTTGGTAGTCTCATGTATGCTATGGTAGCTACGAGACCAGACATTGCATTTGCAGTGGGAGTTGTGAGCAGATATATGTCTAATCCTGGCAAGAAACATTGGGAAGCGGTCAAAATGATTTTGAGATATCTGAGTGGCACTAAAGACAAGTGTCTATGCTTAGGTAGAGGGAAAGCATCCATTATTGGTTACACAAATTCTGACTATGCTGGTTGTGTAGACAATCGTAAGTCTACATCAGGGTACATTTTTCATTTTGCTGGAGGTGCTATCTCTTGGAGATCTCGTCTTCAAGAATGTACAGCTGTTTCCACCACAGAAGCAGAGTATGTTGCAGTAAGTGAGGCATGTAAGGAAGCATTGTGGCTTTCTCGTCTTGCTTGTGATATGGGTTTGCCTCAGCATGTACCTCACTTGCTCAATGATAGTCAGAGTGCAATTGCTTTGGCTAAGAATCCGGTCTATCATGCAAAGACCAAGCACATTGAGGTGAGGTATCACTTCATTAGAGATTGCTTAGCCACTGAGAGCATTATTCTTGAGAAGGTTCACACTCGAGATAATGCTGCAGATGCTTTGACTAAAGCTCTACCACAGGATAGCTTTCGACACTGTTGTCACTTGATGGGGGTTACTTGATTCTTGATCTTACACAGTCACTTGTATACTGTGTAACATGCCCATCAGGTGGGAGGTATAGTTTGTATACTTACACTCAGGTATTCTTTATCATTCTTTCTTTTTTCTCCCATAGTTACTCTGGCCATATTGGCCTTTAGCGGGAGATTGTTACCGTTAGTGTCCATGTGAAAGGCCAAATGGCCACCGGACACTTCTTTGTATATGTTCTTTAATAAAACATATAGTGGTCTGGTCAGTCACAGACTGTAAGTTCGACCGCATTTGCAAGACCTAAGAATTCTGTCTTCGTGCTCCCTGTGTACTGTGTTTTGTGCGTATTCTACAGCCTCTGTGCAGAGTATTGCGTACGGCGTCAGGAGCTCGGTTTTCTACTCCGAGCATATCGTCGTGGAGCTTTGGAGAAGAAGAGTGTAGTGCGGTGCATCGTCATCGAACTACTTCATATGGGACATGTCTACATCAGGAAAAGAATCATTAATCCCATCTGAAGGTTCACTATGATCTAATCGAGATAAGAAATTTGCAATGATATGGGAAGAGGCAATGAACTGCATCATAGTCATATTATTGCAATAATAAGACCCATCTAGCTAATCTACCAACAAGATTTTGTTGTTTTACCAAATAATGCCGAGAAGAATGATCAATATGGAGAGTAAAAGAATAACCTAGTAAATAATGTGCAAATTTCTTGATAGAATAGACAAGTCCTAAACATTCTCGTTCCATAACTGAGTAGTTGCACTCTACCATAGCTAGACATCGGCTAGCATAATATATAGGCGGAAACCAAGAACATCCTAGCTTTTGCATTAACATCAAACCAATAGCAATATCTGAAGCATCCATAAAGACATGAAAAGGTTGGGACCAGTCCAGATCTTGAAGTACACATGCCTTTATTAGTAAGGTTTTTAATCTTCGAAATGCTAGATCACACTTCAAAATCCATTTGAAAATTGTAGGCTTCACATGAATAGTAACATTTAAGGACATAGCAATATGATTTAAATAGTGTGAATGCCACCTATGCCAGTGAATTTGACCCAAAAGCTGTAATACCTCCTTAGGAGAACATGGTAGCGGTACTCCCAAGATCACCTTAACTTTGTCTGGGTCTATTGCGATTCTTGTATTGAAAATGATATGGCCAAGCAATTTTCCACATTTTACTCTAAAAATTGATTTAGCTGAATGGAAATTGGTTTGACCTTAAATGTTTGCAATGATCAAGTTGTTGTCAAGACATTGAAAAATCATCCGAAAATACCCTCATCGAACTAGTTAAATATGGGGCAAAAATTTGTTGCATACACCTCTAAAAAGTACTAGGAGCATCTATAATCCAAACCACATGACTATACATGCAAATACTCCCCAATTGGTAATAAAAGCTATTTTTGATATATCAAATTCTAACATTATGACATGATTCTATCCACTAAACCTCTCTAAAAATGAATAAATTTCCCTACCAGCAACTAAGTCAAGCATTTTATCTGAAAATGGGAGAGAAAATGGGTCTGGTATTGTTGTTGTGTTTAACTTATAGTAATGAATGCAATACACTCTGCCCAACTCTAAACCGAGTACATGTGTTATGTACTCTAATGGCAACCTAAACATGATTTTATATGAGCAAAAATGAACCATGAATCATGTACAAAAAGTTGTATATTCCATAAATGAAGGATGTACAAGAGTGTGACAAAGCACTTCCATATAGGAATCGAATACAAAATTATGGTACATCATTGCCACATAGGAGTGTACTACAAAATTGTGGCAATGTGACAAAGCACTTCCATATAGGAATCGAATACGAAATTATGGTACATCATTGCCACATAGGAGTGTAATACAAAATTGTGACAAATCACTACCATACATATACGCAAAGGGATATGTAATGCTATAAGTTTACCTAATCATAGATTCTCCCATGAAATGATTGCACCACGTCCCTCTAAGTCCTACAACAGTGCAACCAATCCATGATGATATCCATAAGCTTCTTCGGTTTGCATCGGAGGATGACCCATTGCCAACTCCTATAATAAATATGCAAAATGTTAGATGAACATAAATGATATGCTTAACACAAAAAAATTCAATAATTAAAATGATACTTACAAATTGGTAGCGCATACTATCGTATCCCCCGCTACCTAAATGCAACGTTCCAACCGTATCTAAACGTGTGGCTGCCGCATCTCATTATTGACAATATCGATCAGGAGTATGTTGCTGCTCATCCTGAATCGATTCCCACTCTTCAACATCTAACCACACAGGCTTCGGTAAGCCTGCTCTAAAAGCATCGCGAGCTTCAGACCGTCGATGAGACATCACCTCGCGTGCCGTATGCTGGATCCAATCCGAACTCACAATAGGACGTCCATGTGATGGCCGGTACTCTTCATATATCGATTGTGTGATAAAATTTTTGGAATCCTTATCCTATTCGCTCCATTTTAACAAAACAAAATGTCCAAACTCTATGGAGCAAAGTTGTCGAATGCGTTGACGCATGGACTTTCCGGCTGCATCCATGACTGGAGCTCCATTACATATGTGATATATCTTGGACTCGTCATGGTCATGCGATCCCCAAGGTGTACGTGGAGAACCCATCTGATCCAATGTGGAGATGTTAAAATGCATGTGTGTATATGCATGTGTGTATGCATATGAATGTGTGTATGCATATGCATGTGTGTACGCATATGCATGTTTGTATGCATATGCATGTTTGTATGCATATGCATGTTTGTATGCATATGCATGTTTGTATGCATATGCATGTGTGTATGCATATGCATGTGTGTATGCATATGCATGTGTGTATGCATATGCATGTGTGTATGCATATGCATGTGTGTATGCATATGCATGTGTGTATGCATATGCATGTGTGTATGCATATGCATGTGTGTATGCATATGCATGTGTGTATGCATATGCATGTGTGTATGCATATGCATGTGTGTATGCATATGAATGTGTGTATGCATATGCATGTGTGTGTGTGTATGCATATGAATGTGTGTATGCATATGCATGTGTGTATGCATATGCATGTGTGTATGCATATGCATGTGTGTATGCATATGCATGCGTGTATGCATACACACATGCATATGCATGTGTGTATGCATATGCATGTGTGTATGCATACACATACATATGCATGTGTGTATGCATATGCATGTGTGTATGCATATGCATGTGTGTATGCATATGCATGTGTGTATGCATACACATACATATGCATGTGTGTATGCATATGCATGTGTGTATGCATACACATACATATGCATGTGTGTATGCATATGTGTGTGTATGTTTAACCGGGCCCGAGAGCAAAAATTCGACATTTTGAGCATTTTGAATCTACATCTTCTACTGTCGACTTTGCACGTGCGAACAAGCTATCTCTGTTTATCACTCTCTCTCTCTCTCTCTCTCTCTCTCTCTCTCCCTCTCTCTCTCTCCCCCTCCCTCTCTCTCTTTCTCTAAGCACACCTCTATTTTTCTAGATCTGAAGTTTTGGTAAGTATATCGCACATACTGCAGCACTCTTTTTTCTTTGTTTATGTTTTTCCTTTTCTAATATCTTCTCTTTTTAGTTTTGCAATAGATTTTGGGATCAAGTCTTTGGAAATTCGATGAAGGACAACTTCAAGTGGATTTTGACGACAACGATTCAAACAATTACATCGATGTAAGTGATTGTTTTGTTTTCGATCGACATAGAGAGAGAGAGAGAGAAAGAGAGAGATAGAGAAACATATACATATACATACACTCACATATGTATAAACACACTCACATATACATACACATTCACATATACACACACACTCACATATGTACAAATGCATATTTATATATGCATATGCATACACACATGCATATGCATACAAACATGCATATGCATACACACATGCATATGCATACACACATGCATATGCATGTGTATGCATACACACATGCATATGCATACACACATGCATATGCATACACACATGCATATGCATAACACATGCATATGCATGTGTATGCATACACACATACATATGCATGTGTATGCATACACACATGCATATGCATACAAACATGCATATGCATACACACATGCATATGCATACACACAGGGCATCAGTATGAGCATCGGTATAAGCGTCGGTAGTTTCCAGTAAATTACCGACACTTATATCGTTGCAGTTGTACCAACGCACCCATTGCTTAGTCGGTTTTCCAAAATGTTTTGATGGTCATATTGGCGCCGACCCGATCGTCGGTATGCCCTTGATGTGTTGTAGTGTTTTGTACCATACCGAAATGAGAGGTACTGCATAATCTACCAATTCATCCTAAGCTATGTCCACCGTATTGACTTGAGCTTGTTCTTCATTAGGATTATTTTGGTTTTGTTTTGTGCACCTCTTCTAGTAGAGTATCTCAAAATGCAAGAGCTAGTTCCAAAAAATCCCCAAGAGGTAACTATATGGTGGATTCACAAAATATCTACCAAGGATGTCTTACACTATTGCTAGCCTCCAAACTATTGGATTCCATTACTTGAGTGGTTGGTATAGAATCTGGAATAGGATTATCAGCAAGTATCGTTCGTTTCATTATTGTAGTACCTATACTTATTGGTTCTATTACCTAATTATCTTTTGCAATCCAGTCTTGTCTACTCAAACTTGTCTCTAGAAATTCAACTAGTGCTTGTTTAGCATCCAATTGCTTGATTATAAATTTGGTGATGTGCCTTAACATCCGGAGCTACCATAAAATTAGTGCTCATAGATATTTTTTCGGAACAAGTAACTATCAGAGGTATTGGGTCTTCAAAAGTTAACATTACCATGTTAGTCATCAGAGCCTTAAGTCTCACTTCTTGGTTTCTCCTTTCCTATCTTGAGCATATGGACAATCAACAAGAATATGGCCAAATTCTAGACAAAATCAACATTTTGGACCTTTACCTTCCTTTTGATTTTCTCCTTCATCCCTATGGTATCGATTGAAGGGTCTACATCCTCGATCATAACCTTGATAATCCGACCAATCTTGTCCCTTGTTACTTGAGAAACTTGGTTTTGGCATATTTCGAGGATTGCTTGAATCATTTAACTGGATATTATGTACAGAGGGTGATGAATACCATTGCCTAAATGTCTTAGTTTTGGTTGAATATGACAGATAGCTATAACTTAATTACGAGTATTGTATCTACATTGATCAATACTATGATTCATGAGGTTAGATATGGCACAATACATCTGATTTATTGCACAACTAGTGGATACATGGCCCGAATTCTTTTCTAAACTCAAATGTCAAAATATAGTAAATATTGAATTCACTTTGAAGCTCTTGATGAGATGCATCTATGGAAGTGTTCTTGGAGCACATCAAGTCTTATGTGCAAAGTTATGGCTAAAAATCAAGTGATGAGAATTACCTACCTACACTCTAAGGCTCCCTACATTTCACGCAACAAAAAAAAACTCAATAAAAAATGGTGATGGGCTAGAAAAAACTTCTTAGCATAGATTCAAAGCCATCACCATGCACACAAGTTCACAAAGAAAGAGAAATGGGCCAAGAAGAAGAAGTGATGGAACTTCTCTTTCTCAAGTTAGTTCTTCTATTTGAAATGACAAGAGTTCTTACAAATGAATAAAGAATGACTCATATATATGTCTCTTCACTTTTGTGCAACACTCTCCCCCTCCCAGTATATGTTGTCCATGATGGAGATTCATACATGTTTTCTTGCATTGCATCTTGTGGGATAAGAATGTTAAACACGTGCATTACATGTATTCTTGAATTACTTACTAGAAAGAGATTTTCCACCATCGTGGCCAGTGACCTTTGTTCTGTAAACTGACTTACTCCTTTGTTTGATCTTCTAAAACCTCCCCTTCTATACTTTATCTTCATCCATCGTTGCTTGACCAATTTCCTTTGGTTGCTTCTTCTAGGGCCATGATGCTTCATTGGGCATAGTGGGTGCCCCTACAAGAATCTCGAAAGAGCTTCACCTCATACTCTTTAGCTGTCACTTACTTGGAGTTCACTTAGAGCCATTGACTCTAATGACTATTGGGCTTGCTTGATTAAAAGGAAAATTGATTTGTTCAAATTAAAAGAGTATAAATCTTGGTGTAACCATCCTCTCTATGTGACATTAATGTTTCTCCTTATCATATTTTTTTTCCCATATTGGCAATCCTTTGGTTTGGAATATGTGGAACTCTTGGATGGATTTAAAGAGAACCATTTCTTTTGGTGTTGGATAGTACATGAACTCTAATTTTCTCATGCAAAAATCCATATGGCTAGGGCGATTCTCACATCATGATATAGTTTAGCTTATAACTACAACTCATAAGTGGAGAGAGGAGAATTGACTTCTATTGATCAATTAATGAACATGTCTAATTTGACTTTTGGGTTTAAGTAGGTGTTGTTGAGGCAAAGGCTTTTGTGGTTAGTTGAATGAGTCTTCTACAAGCCCAAATAATCAAAGCTAAGAGATTTTGTTGTTGTTGTGTTGTACTCCAACTTCAAAAAGAATATAGGAAGTTTCCCTCACATCCTACACCAACCAAATAGATGGAAAGTTCAATGGAGTAGCTATCAATGTTGTTATAGATCTAATTGTATTTGAGCTTGCCATTAGGACATCAAGCAATCAATTATTCAATGGATTTTGATTCAAATGCATTATGGAATGGAAGCAAGGCAAGGTGAGCTAGATCAATGATGGAAGTTTGGTTTTCTACATGCAAGAGGAGTATTTATACCATCTTTTCTATTAGTGTAGAAATGCTTTAATATTTTGGTTCCAAATCAAATGAAGCTTGGAAGTTATGAATGTTCATGCCATGGACTGTTGAACATAAATGTACAAGCTCATTTTCATATGAGCTATGCTTGGATTATAAAGGTAAAGGAAAAGAAGAAAAAAATAAAAGAAAAAAGTCTAGTCAAAATTCATGATGAGTAAGAGATACAATATCTTGCCTTGTAGTTAGTGGCATGTAGTGGGCAAAGTGCTGAGTTACGAAGGAGGCACAAACTTCTTCGCATGCTCATTGGTTATAAAAGTGAAGTGGGAGCACGTTCAAAACAAGCAAAGAAAGAGGCAAGAGCTCCCAGTAGTCGGATCCAGTCATTTTGTCTTCCCATAGACTCCTTCGAGTCGCATGTCAATTTGTACATAGCTCTATTGTGAAGCTCATATCTCAATGTATATGTAACCATTTCTTGTGTTTAAACATTCATTGGAAAGATTATCTTGTTTAATGCTTGTGTAGCAAATATCTCCTTCAAAGCTTTTATATTCTATGAGATATGAGTGAAAGAGTGAAGTCTAGTTTTTCAGTATACCTGTGTAGATAGGTAGTCTATTTTGGTTGGTTAAGTTTCCCAACCAAAACATATCCAAATTGTTTGATTTTTGTCTTTTTGGAAAGCTCTTGGCATCTACTTTTAGTGTCCCAAATATCTCATTTCGAAAATTTATATTTTGTGAGATATTCGTCAGATAATGAAGTCCAGTTTTACAGTGTACTTATGTGTGCAGGTGGTCTATTTTGTACTTATGTGTTTGCTTTCTTTGTACCAAATATCTTTCTCAAAGGATATATATCTAGAGATTTATCAGTCCGAGAGTGAAGCTCAATTCTTCAGCATACCTATGTGGACAGGTAGTTCATCTTTGTTAGTTGCGTTTCTTAATCAAAACTTGTCCAAATTAAGTTATTTATAGCTTGTTAGAAAGCTCTCTTTGTCTACTTTGATTGAATAAAGGCTCAAGTCCATTTGATTTTTGTATTGAGAACAACAAGCTATCTAAGGTGCAGCTATTTGTCCAAGTGTTGAACATACAAGGGTGGTTCACTACACTTCTGTTGCGCATAGGAGAACTCATTCTCCACATGGACTACCAAGAGGTTTTGCTTGGAGTCTTTAAGAGGCTGGATATTGCACTATGCTATGGAGAGCTCAAATCCTATGGTACATTTGGACGAGCAGGAACCTGACTATTTATAATGGAATCAACAAACATTTTCTCCATTCTTGAAGGGC
>CM035429.1:106190961-106233461 GCA_020310875.1 Ceratopteris richardii | reverse complement strand
ATATATGCCAAAGGATGAACCCTCTCAAAATATTCCAAGGGGCCAAGGCCATGTTATTACAACATTCAAGCAGAACTTCCTTTACACCAAAGGATTGAATTTTATTGAAAACCAAGTAATGTTACTAAATTTGCTAAAACCTCTTGGTATGATTGCAGTCCACAAATAAGTGGCTCAAATCCTCCACCCTCCCACAATATACACACAAATCTTCATTAGATTTAATCATCTTGGCCATGCTTCCCATCCAAAGCCCATTGTGAAGAATTAACCACTACATGTAATAGGGTATGATACTTGTGGGAAAAGCCCACAAACATTTGAATCTATATCTCCATTGGGCATTGGACCATTGACGGTGCCATCTACAATTGAGTTTGATAGACACTTTGGATACAAAACCTCTACATCGTTTGAAGTTGAGAAACAAGGCCTCTACAACCTTAGAGATCCCAAGTTTTTTTATGTGAAAGCTTTCTATCCTCCTCTTTAATAGGTCCTTTTGACTAGACAATACCTATTGTCAATCAAAAGAAAGATAAGACATAGAATGGATGTAATTATCCAAGACCAACTCATCCTTGATTAGGAAGTCACTCCAAGATCTAAATCCTTCCTTGAAACACTCGTGCTCCTTAATGGAAAATGATTTATTATTGCACAGGGACATCCAACCATATTGCCATATTGCCAAGGGGATTCATGAGGAAAAAAATTGAAATTGTTAGTGAAATTTGCTTTAGGATAGTAACTTTGCTTCGCCTTCATCCATGCATTCTAGAGCCTATAGGTAAGAGAGTTTCCAATAGGAGAAAACAATTGAGGAGAAACAATGATATCCCATAATCCTTATTGGTCCAAGATTTATAGTTTTAACATGAAATAAGTGCATTTTTCTTTCAAGCAACAAGGTCCACAAATCATTACTAGAGAAACACATGCAAATCCATTTCTCAACAAGATTATCGACCATTTTAGTAGGACACCATATACCCAAGCCTCCTTTAGACTTAGGCATACAACACGTAGAATAAGCCACTTTTGGTATCTTCTCTACCTTATAATTGCCTCCCCAAAGAAACCTCTTGGCAAGAGCAATCACCTGAGATAACTAATTTTTAATAGGGGGCTAACAATCAAGAAAATAGCTCAGAGTGGGCAATAGATAATGATTTGGCACAAAGTTCATATGAGCAAGAGAACTTTGACAATTATGTCAACTAAATAATTTGACCCTGAGTTTATCAAGCACCCAATCCCAAATCTGTTTAAAAGAAACATTAAAACCCATTGGGATACCCAAAAAAGTATGTAAATCTCCTCGTCCTTTAAGATTTCACAACAAGCTGAGAGATATAATCAGGGACAAAATTATTAGAGGCTTTCAAAAGAAGAGGAACATCAAGGGTAGCTATTTCATCCCAACATGCCTTCCTCATATAAAAACAACTAACATCATATATGCACACAATGGTAATATTTATAGGCTAATTAATAGTCAAAGCGATCCATTGATGAGAGTTACTCGAACACAATTTCTTGATCAAATGCCCAAGAGAGGACAAAATCCCAATAGCAGATCCCTTTTTCTTGAAGTGTCTTTAGTGGCAAACCAATTATAATCAATAGAAACAAGCTTGAGGTTAGCATGGATTTTCAAGCCCCCAAGCTTAACTTGTTGCAAACAAAGGAGTTCAGGAGCATAATTCATATTTTTGAGCCAATTACCAACAACTTTGGCCGAGTAATCCCTTTGACATTAACAGAGGCAATTTTTAAGTTATTCATCATAACAATACAATAGAATTAGAAAGTCGAGGCAATTTTTAAGTTATTCATCATAACAATACAATAGAATTAGAAAGTCAGCATGATCACAAAATAGAAGCAATAGAGCAACCTCATTTCCTGCTAGCCTTGGTTGGTTTAACCACTTTCCTAGAGGCTTTGACCACCTCTTTCCTTTTAGGATTGTTCGTTGGTTGTTGGGAGGTCACATTTTCCTCATATTGGGTCATAGGTACATCATCAGTCTGCACATCTTCTTGAACCATTGAGTCAAGTTTCTCTTTATCCATTGCATTCGGGAGAAGGCACTGTCAGCATCAAACATAATCCTATTAGACACAAAAGATTTCTTTGGAGAACAAGATGAACCATTGTTCCTTTTTCTGACTACAATCCAATCATCCTTACCATCCACGTTACCATTGGAGTTTGAGAGATCGTTACCTACCTCATACTTACCATCTTGTTGTGCTCTTCACAAGATGTTACTTTCTTCCTTTTTTTCCTCAAAAGTATTGAATACAGCTTCTAATAAAACATCAAAAGAGTTAAAGAGTTTATAGTTCTTCTCTCTAACAAACCTTGAGATTTGCTTTTGCTATTATTAGAACCCGATTCACATTGTTTACTTGAGTAGAAGCATTAATTCCTTGGCCACCTTGGGATCTATACATGCTTTAAAAGCTTTAAGCTATGGGCAATCCTTGATTAGATGTTGATGAGTGTAACAATTAAAACATGCATTTGAGAAATTCTTGTACATTACTTTTTGCTCATGAAGCAATCTGCCATCAAAGTCTTCGATCACAATAGAAGCCTTGATAGCCTTAAATATGTCAACTTCCACCATGATTTGAGGATCCCATTTAAGGTTAACCCCATTTCCGTTAGATTTTTGACCTAGCATTTTTTCAATCATCCTTCTCTTTATGGATTGTATTGACTATATTGTTATATTACTTCATCCTCCTACATTCTCTTCATAGAAGAGGTAGAAGAAGATTATTCTTCCTTGCCTCAATCTTTGTGTGCTCCTCTTTTGGTGTGTGTGAGAGAGCTCTCTTCTTATCTCCTTTCTCTTGAAACTTATGTTAGACAAATGCTTGTTATTGGTCCCCTTCTTTTCCATTGTAATTATGTGCCCAATTGGTTTTGGTAACATTCCGTTATGCGTAGATATATTGTAACTTGGTATTGTGTGGCCTTGTTTTTTTTTAATGGAAGTTCAGTTGAAGCCTACTCCCCCAAGCTTTAAGTTTGAAGCGCAATTGTGCAAGGGAATGGGCATACTACCTGTGGGACCCCCCTATCCCATAAAGCAACATTTAGACAAGGTTACAACATTACGACTGATTTAACTAGCCAAAGCCATACATGTCTAACCCAAAGTTTGAACACTCGATCTCCACCTCAAAAGACCTAAGCTCAACCAACTGCCCTATGGGACGTGGGTTTGTTAAAAAGACCTTAAAAATGAACCCTGCTCTAGACTCGAATACAAAGTTACGATTCGCGAACTTCGAAGGGGGAGTCGGGAGACTTTTTGCAGAAATAAATGATGTGTGTAATTCAGAAATGACATTTAAAATGAGTGCATTTGTTTCACGCCATGTCGTGTCAGGTCCTTTCAAATTGTTCAATCGGGTTAGATTTTTGTGCGCACCGCGGCATACATGATTCGACGCGTTGGGCTCACGAGAACCTGCACTACTGCAGTACTTCGTCACCAATCAACCGTGGTACACACTACAACTACAAGCTCTGGGGACCCTGGGTATCGTTGAACCTCGCTCAGCCTTCAGGTCTCTCTCTCTCTGCGCCATGCCTACACTGTTGTCTCCGTTCTAGTGTAAGTTCTGTTGATCTCCATTGTAGCGAAAGTTCTGCTGCTCACACTTGCACGATGCAGTTTTTCTTCGGAAAACCTGCCATTCTCAACAGCAGAATTTCTCGGAGGTTTTGCTCTTCTGCAGAACATTTTCTCAACACGACTTTACAGCCATGAAGGGCTCAATTCTCTGCATCTGCATTTTTTTCCTTCCTTCTGATAGATTTTGAAATGATATCCTTTGCTGGACTACGCTTGCACGGCGAGCTGCAAAGCACAAACCTCGTCTCTGTAGTGACGCGTTCCTCTCTATAATTTTTGTACTTAACTGGGGACAGCGGCATTCCGGCTACTTGGAAATCACACACTACCAGTCTACCAAGCTAGTCCAATCGAACGACCTCCATATATAGGATTCCTGACATGATCTCATGCTCCCTATCATTGGTTTGCCAACCTCGGTTGTTCTGATAACGGATTTCTGATCACGCAGTGAGCTTGACACCGCAGGCCATTTCTGGGCGAACATTCTAACAGTCGAAGAGCGGCATCGTTTACACCGCTCCACGAAACGACGACAATGTCACCATCAACAGACTGGAGAACAGTCACTTCCTTCGCGTCTCATGAGCAATACCGTGCAACTCTAAACTTAATGGCTTAAAACGTACATATTCAGAAAGGTCTGAGTTACGAGGCCGCCCTAAACATGTTGCAAATAATCAATCTCGAGTTTTAACAATGTCTTCTGGACGCGTCTCCTTAGGAGAGAGCTCGCAACGTACTCGTATGCCCACATTTTTAAACTCTGAATTGTTTATCGAACTTTACATAGGTACAGAAAGTGTACACTGATCTTTGTACAGTGTGTCCTTTTGCTAATGATCTTGATCGCACATGCGAAAAGTATGAATCTTCATTTGCTGCAGTTTTGTGGCCAGATGAGGACTGTAGTCTGTCATTTCGCCTACCTGTGACATGTCCCCCGATCCTGTTTCGGCGAACTAACCAGCCCAAGAAAATTTATGTAGAGAGTACACGTTTGCTTCTAAAATATGCATTCCGAGTTCGCTGAGCATTTGAGGTCTGTTGAAAGGGTCACTATATCTTTCTCTAGTCAAAATCGAAGGCTTATTTAACACGGGAGTGCACAATATGGATGATTTGTGTATCAGCCTATCTTTCTGAAGTCAAATTCGAATGATGAATTAACGCCTCGGAGCACACATGTGAACTGTACTACGAGGATCTGCACTCTATGATCACTTAGCGCACGAGTTCAATTAGAAGGGTCACTAAATATTTCTTGAGTCATATCCTCTTATTCCTTTGCTCAATCTCTTTCGTTTGCATTCGCTGATGCGCGATTAGCTGATGTTGTACACTGCTTTTAAAGGTTCCTGTTATGATTCTTATCGATTTGATTGATCAGTTTGTAATTGATATTATATCTTGTTCTATCGACTGCTTGTCATGAGTGAAGTCGATGAAGCTCAGTTAATGGTTTTCATCGTCTTAGCTATTTCTCCCTTCCTCTTAAGTGACCGTAATCACACTCTAGCTGAATTATATAATAATGCAAGTATGTCAATGGCATGGTTGAGTGATACTGTAAAGTTACATTAAGTATCTGGATTATCTATCAAGAAGTTTTTGCATCCAATATCCATTTCTATCTCTTTTCTTTTCATCTAAAAATTTTTCATTTCTCTGTCGGTGATTTCTTATATTTTGTTGTTTACAGAAACTATAGCCTTTTACGCCAATTACTGCAAACATAAGGATATCAGCTCTTTTACGATCATCTGAATCACCAAGAATTTGAGGTGATTCATTTCGGTAGTCAATCTGATAGTTGGTGTATGCTGTGCCACTCCTCGTGTTGTATGGAGACTAGATTCCCTTGAAGCGTTTGAAAGGTTATATGCTACTTTTGAATAGTTACGTTCTTGAATAATTGCAATAATGGGTAATTTCAAGAAAGAAGAATGGGTCTAGAGCCTCCAAAATATATTGATAAAAAATGTCCAGTTTGCTCTGTTTTGTTTTTCTAGCGTCTAGTTCCCCTTCTTTGATTACTTCAGATATCCAAGATCAACAAGAAGTAAGGCATATTTAAATACGTTATTAATGTATTTCCAAGTTTTGAAATGACTTTGATGAATTAATTTTGATGCAACGTCAGAGAGCCATAGTACCCATGGCACTCGGCTATGCCACTAAAGCAAAAGGCAATATATGTGTGGCAATTGGCCTCGTTGAGATAGCTAGGTCTGGCTGGATTAGTTCATTACAAAAGGATTTAACGCAATATCGTAGGGCCATAGTACCCAAAGTACTTGTCTGTGCCACGAAGCAAGGGTAGGATATGCGTGGCAATGGGCCTATCTAGCCTCTAGGTATACCATACATAGCTAGTTCATTATAACAACCAGACCCTACTATCTATGAGGTAGTGTTCGGCAACAAGGTCAGAGATGGCCAAGCAAACATCTCGCCTTGAAATGAAGGCCTTGACTTCAACTTGATTTTTCAACCCCACATTTCATCATTCTCAGATATAAGGTCTTTTTACTCAGTATCGAGAGAGAGAGAGAGAGAGAGAGAGAGAGAGAGAGAGAGAGAGAGAGAGAGAGAGAGAGAGAGAGAGAGAGAGAGAGATGTACGTGTTGACAGGAGAAATGTATGAACCATTCATCACCACACCAAAAGGGTCAATTATAATTGACCCGGAATCAAAGAAATGCTCAATGCTGGACAAAATGTGGATGTGGGCGAACGAGGCCACTATCATGGGCATTGCACTAGCTTACTGTCTTGCAGCATCACTGCTCTCTATAATCAACAAATGGGCAATCATGAAGTTCCCATTTCCAGGGCTATTGACTGCTCTTCAGTACTTTGTTAGTGCTTTTGGAGTTTACGTTCTTGGATCATTAGGTCTTTTAAAGCACGACAAATTAGACTCCAAAATCATGCTCAAATTTCTACCAGCTGCTGTCTGCTTCTATATTTCTATATTTACCAATAGTGAGCTTCTTCTACATGCCAATGTTGACACTTTCATAGTATTCCGCTCTGCAGTCCCCCTTTTTGTTGCTTTTGGGGAGGCTGTATACTTGAAGCAACCGTGGCCTGCATGCAAGACATGGTTGTCTCTAGGGGTAATATTTACAGGAGCCTTGTTGTATGTCCTCATGGACCAGGGGTTCTCACTTGATGCCTACACTTGGGCTCTTGCCTATCTTGGAAGCATGTCAATCGATTTTGTGTATATCAAACATATTGTTATGACCATAGGGCTCAACACTTGGGGTCTGGTTCTGTACAACAATCTTGAGGCTTTACTATTGTTCCCTCTAGAGCTTTTGGTAATGGGGGAAGGTTTGCAGCTGTTGAAAGAGACATCAAAACAGTCAATAAACTGGTATTCTTTTAATGTCTGGCTTCCAGTAGCTTTATCTTGTGCTTTTGGGTTGGCAATCTCTTTCTTTGGATTCTCTTGTCGAAGGAACATATCAGCCACAGGATTTACAGTTCTTGGCGTGGTCAACAAGCTCCTCACTGTTGCAATCAACCTTTTTGTGTGGGAGCACCATGCATCCCTAGTGGGAACACTTGGGTTGCTGATGTGCATTGGTGGGGGGGTTCTTTATCAGCAATCTTCTTCAAAGCCTAAATCTCTGGTCCCAACCTCTGAAGATATTGATGTGGAGCAGCAGCCATTGCTACAGAAGCCAAACGATGCATAAAATATGGTCAAGTCATATAAATAAGTTTCCAAGTAAGGGCCTGGTCAATCTTAGAAGTGGCAGGTGAATTGCAGAGCTTAGTTCCTAACGAGCCTCTCTAAAATTTTGTCATGCTCGTATTTTATATCGTGAATGCGTGTCCGCTGTGTTTAGATGAGACATGCTTTTATATACAATTCACTCAGGTGATAATACATCCTATTTTTTCTTGTTTATCCTTGCAGTGGTGAATGCCAAACCACGTTCCGTTGTTCTAGTGGTTGAGCCTTTGGTCTCTTGAGGCGGGGGTCCAGAGTTCAATCCTTGGACTGAACATGTAATGGCTTTGGCTAGTCTAAACCAGTTGAAACTAGTTGTAATCTTGTCTAATCCTTGCTTTGTGGGATATGGGGGGTCCCGAGGGTACTATGCCCATTCAGTTGTACAGTTGTTCTTTCAAAGTTAAAGTTCGGAGAAGTAGGCACTTGCCTAACCTCCATTTAAGAAAAATATTGGTTCAACTGTCTTGAATCTCTGAAAGACATATATTGGCACCAGAGTCGACAAATTTCTACTTCTTTGATGTATATGTCTTCATTCTTTCTGGTCAAGTCTTAGGACATACCCTGATTTTGAGCCTTTTAGCTGGCAGCAGAATATTGCAAACAGAATTTCAAAGTAGCATTGTCTGAGCATTAATTAGTCATCGTAGAGCAGTTTGCTTTCATAATGGGACATTCAAACTTAATTGTGTATGCGCTTGACTATTGAGCACAAATAGTATTAGTGAGGACGTCGTAGTAGTGTTTGGCCAATACCGTGCATGACAAAGAATATAACAGCTATGTAGTCTTTTGCTTGGCTGCCACGTGCTTATAGCTGCATTTTTTCTTTTATTGGTGAACTTGGTTTTCTCTCAGATCCGTCTTTGTATGTGTGTTCCAACTGTTAGATAGAAATTAAGTTTGATTAAGAAAATTACTTATAATTGAGACTCTGCTTTCGATGTTTTGTTCACTTAGTGCCAATATTTGTACTTCCTCCTTAAATTGCATTTGAGTTAAGGTAGTGTTTCGTTACATACTGAACGTACATTCAGGAATTCCCAGTGCATTTTCCAAGGAAGAACTTCACGTTTGTTTCTCTTAAGGTCCTGATAAAATTTCACGTGATTTTGAAAGAATTCATTGTAATTTATGGGCCCTATTTTGTTATCTACAATGCTCGAATTATAATGCCTAATTGTTTGAGTTGAGTTTTCTGCCCAAATCTCGTCCACATCCCTGGTGCCTAAGTGATTAATAAAATCTTTTAAGCTTACGTATCCTTTTGGAATATTCTTTTATATTACATTTTCAATGAGAATGCATTCGTTTTAGTAGTGATGGCGGAAGCTTTTTTGCTTGGTGGATCTCTCCAAACATGGGAAGTTGAACGAGAAAATGAATGATTGCCTGAGAGAGAGAGAGAGAGAGAGAGAGAGAGAGAGAGAGAGAGAGAGAGACTAGTGTATGTAGGGGTACATGAGTGCACTTCAGCCATGCCCTATGGGTATTTTGGGCATAGATACACCTCCCTGCTGGGTAGGTATACGTAGGATCCAAACAAATGGTAAGTTCTTATTCGGAACATCGAACATGTTTTGTTTGGTGAGTCCAAGAGCTTTGTTGCAATCCATTTTCATCTTTGAGTATTAACATATCCATTAGCTTAAGAAGCATAACATTTTCTCCGTTATGATTATTATGACATGAAAATAAATAAACATGCCATGGTCCATGTAAGATGATTTAAACCAAAACATAATGAATTTGAAATTATATTGGAATAACTTGTGAAATGAGAAGAGGTAAATAGTGGACACTCGTCATAGCATGACATTTGTTTCAATGCATTAACCCAATGTGCTATTGGAATGCTTGATAGTAAATTGCAGAGTGACCTGTGTGAGCATCTATTGGAGATTTTTTTCCCTGATTTGAATGTACACAATAATCCTAGTAATCTGCTTACTTTGTTCATTCCAATGAGAATTGATAAGCCTTGATAGGTCAACAAATACCTCTAGTGAACTTGAGTCAACATTTTCAAATTTTGCATTTGGGCTCATTTTGAGGTTTATTCATATTATTAAGGATATTTTTTATTCACTCAACATTATAAAAACCTTGAGGTTGGGCACATGTATTGGAGATATCTAACTAACACTCATGTTTTTCTAATAAACAATTAGAGAATGAGTTGAATGATTCCAACTATCCATTGTGGGCTTACATGATTCATGATGTATTGATAGGAAAAGAGCTTGTGGAACATTGTGTTGAGTGTTGAGGTATATTATATTGTAGTTACATCTACTACAAAAATGCAATTGATGTAAGTGGAATTTGAGCAGGGTGTTGAAAAACGTCCTATTACACTTGCAAATACAGTTATTGAGGCTGATGCAGATGGCATTGAAGATGGTGATTCTTCAGGTTCCTGTTCATGCTGCGGCTCCTGCTGCACCTATTGCAGAGCAACTTCATTGGGATGGTGGAGATGCTCACGCACATGCATTGATAGCCTTGTTTTTTGAATGTGCCATTATTTCTCACATTCGCTTTTGGAGAACAACAAAGGATGCTTGGGATACACTTACCACTTTATACTAGGCAAGGAATGATACTCGTGTTGCTTACCTCGAAAATAAGGAGAGTGAGCACATGAATGAAGAAGATTCCATGGAAATTTTTTTGACAAAGATCAAAGATTTGAAGGAGTAGTTGATTTCTGCCAATGCAATCTTGTTTGATAGTTCACTTGTATATATGTTCAAAATGGTCTTCTAGATTCCTATCAGATTTTTGCTTGTACTCTTGATGAAAGGCAATCTAAATGCCTTAACATTTGAGGAGTTAGTCTCTATTGAAGGAGTAGTTGATTTTTGCCAATGAAGTCTTGTCTGATAGTTCACTTGTATAGATTGTTCTAAATGGTCTTTCAGATTCATATCGGATTTTTTCTTGTACTCTTCGATTGATGATGAAAGGCAATCCAAATGCCTTAACATTTCAAAAGTTAGTCTCTATCTTGTTGCAAGAAGATCAGTCTAGGCAGAACAAGTCCATTATGTATGTTGTAGATCAAGCTTTCTTGGCTAGTCAAAAGGGCAAAGGTAAATGGAGCTCATCTATTAGTAAGCAAAAATTTGCTAATTCTGCACAATCAAAGAAAGATGACACATTTTTTTGCAAATATTGTAAAGGAAATGATCATGTCATAAAGAGTTGTCCAAAATGGTTGCAAAAGAAGCAAAGAAGAAAGAGGTTGGAATGGTTGTTGTAGAGGCCTCTACACCCAAAACAAGTCTGCTAACATTGGGTAGAATGAAGATTGGGCAATTACTATTGTTTGCAGTTATGACCCATCTTCTCATGAACAGTGTATGTTTGTAGTAGACTCAGATGTTTAGTACTTTGATAGTGGGGCAACCAAACATATCCACGAATGAGTGAGATGACAAGAAACAACTGTGCCATCACTCTCAGTAGATAAATCTAGTAAAGCTCAATGAAATATCCCTGACATATACTGGTGTGACCACTATATATGTGAGAGAAATGAAAAAGGGATACGTGTCATCTTGGATCATCACATGTTGAGCTTGATATCTCAACACTCCCCCTCAAGCTCAACATCATGTCTTGTAATCCAAGCATCTTCCGAAACTTCTTCAGCTTCTTTGTTTCAAGTGCTTTAGTGAAAATATCAGCAAGCTGCTCATCGGTTCTCACATGAACAAGATCGATATCACCTGCTAATACCTTCTCTCTGATGAAGTGATAATGTACCTCGATATGCTTTGTTCTAGCATGAAACACATGATTTCATCCTAACTGTATGCTGCTAAGATTATCACAATAGATGGTGATATGCTTTTGCACTTCCACACCTAAATCTACAAGTAGCATCTCTGGCCATGATGTTTTACATGTTGCCATTGCAGCACCTCTATACTCGGCCTCTATAATCAACAAAGCAACAGTGGGTTGCTTCTTGCTACTCCATGTAATAGCTACACTCCCAAGTGAAAATAGAAAGCCACTAGTAGATCTTCTATCTAGAATGCTACTAGCCCAATCTGCATCAGTGTATCCGTGAACCTGCAAATTTACACCATCTTCATAAAAAATGCATAATCCAAAGTGGCACTCACATAATGTAGAGTATGCCTCAGAGTATCTAAATGTGGCTTTCTGGGAACATGCATAAATTGACTTTCAAGTCCAATAGTATAGCTAAGATAAGGCCTCGGAATTGTGAGATATATCAAACTTCCCACAATTTTCCTGTACATAGTAGCATTTTCCAATGCTTCACCTAATATAGTATCCAACTTCAAATTTTGATCTAAAGTCATAGAAATTGGCTTGCAATCAGCCATACCATACTTTTGCAGCATATTCAAGGCATATTGCCTTTGTGACATCCATATACTTGTTTCTGTATGTATAAACTCAATGCCCAAGAAATAACGCAACACACCAAGATCTTTCATGTCAAATTCCTGCATAAGAAGTTGCTTTACCTCTTTAATGCTTTCTTCATTATCAGCACCTACAATCAAGTCATCAACATAAATAGCCACAATCATGATGCCGTCATCACCCTTCCTTGCATATAGTGAATGATCTGCATCACACATAGAAAATCCAATGGTGGTTAAGTAATCAGCAATCCTTGCATGCCATGCACGAGGAGCTTGCTTAAGCCCATACAAAGTTTAATCAAGCAAGATTTCATCTTGATTATATGCTAGCCCCCAAAAAAAAAAAACATCCTAGCACCACTTATTTTCGTCCTTGAGAGTTCATCGCTCGAGATTCTCCCTCATTTCATCTTTGCCGATCCGAAAAAACTTCATTCTTCAAATTTGTCCCTCAAAAATTGTCTCTCAAAATTTGTCCCTCAAAATTCAGCCCTCAAAAATTATCCCTCAAAATTCAGCCCTCAAATTTTGTCCCTCAAAATTCATGTTGGCGATTAACTTTCGCTCTGATACCACTTGTTATGGTCGACGCGGCAAAGGCCCGAGCCTTGTCAAGCCTGCGAAATTTGCTACGCCACCAAACTATTGGTTGCCAAGCTAGAGTGATATTAGAACACCTCTATAATCAGCAGTAGCTTAGCGAAGTTACTGTCGCTTAAACATATAGGACTACGTCTTGAATTCACTGGAAATTCCACTGGAACTCCACCAGACTGTAACCAGACTGACACCGTAGTTATACCGGAATCTTACCGGAATCAACTCCTATTCTGTTTGTAATTACTTCAAGTGAGCATACAAGAAGTAAGGAAGTAATGAGTGAACTTCCTTCACTGAATGAACACTTTCTGAAGTTTAAGGAAAAAACTTCTTCGGTTCAGAATGTCTCTTTTCGGTTAGACTTTGTACTGTTTGTACATATCCATTTCACCGAAACCTTTGATAAACTGATAGTAGAGATGTCTAGCTATAAGATAAGCTATCTCTCACACAAAACTTTAATTTACTCTGCGAGATATACTTCGTTATTCTACCAAAAAGCACGTTTTCCTGAGAAAACTGTAACTGACCGAAAATGCGTTTACTGAGATAACTGTATTTGACTGAGACATTCATTGACTGAGAGAGTACCAAGGGACATGTTTACTAACAAACTGTAACTGTTTAACAATTAACGAACTTTCTACCGTAACACGAAAATACTCAAAGTTCTTCACATATGAACAGTGCGCGCAAACTTCCACATGAACATGTGTTTTCTATTAGAGAAGATGTGTACAAAGTAGCTTGGCTTCTTCTTGCTCAAGCTATGGAAACTCTCCTACACTGAGTAGTTTCTCTTTACCATCTCTCTCAGATGAACACCCGACATTTCAGGTTTCTGTTATTCATCTGTACATACGCGATCTATGGCGTCTTCTGAGAAAAAAAAAACTTCTCACTCACTCTCTCTTCAGTCATACATATGCGATCTGTGGCATCTTCTCACTTTCTCATATTCTCTCTGTCTCTCCCTCTCTCTTTCTTCTTCTATTTGTGCTCTTATTTATACTGCGCTCTCTTCTCACGCACGTTCTAGCTCGCACTTCCCTCTTATTATTCTTATGCACGTTCTCTCTGTATGTACAGTTTGATTCGGTGTAACGAACTCTGATTCTGCACGATTCTGTACTATACATAACGGTCGTGAATTTGTCCCTTCATTAAGGCTTTTGATTTTCTGAATATTTGATTCCGCTTCTCTTTATCTTCCTTTGTCTGTACGTCAAATTCGTGAGTGATTCTTCAACAGCTCCCCCTCAATCACAAATTTGACTCTTTCTGTCTTCATATATCTTTCTTTCTTTTATACCTTCCATTTCTTTGAATCTGCTTGTCTTTGTTCCATCCAAGCTCTTTGTCAAAATATCTGCGATCTGATCTTTTGTCGGAGTGTATATTATTTCTATCTCCTTCTCCATTACCTTTTCCCTCAGGAAATGATACTGAATCTCTATGTGCTTTGTTCTTGCATGAAATACTGGATTTGCTGCAAGATACAGCGAGCTCATGTTATCTCCATGTATGATGGGTATACCTTGATCAATACCCATGCTTTTGAACAAGGTCTGCATCCATATCACTTCTTTAGCTGCTTCTACAAGTCCTTTGTATTCTGCTTCTGTTGACGATAGAGCCACTGTGTGTTGTTTCTTCGAACACCAGCTTACTAGCTTATCTCCTAGGTATATCATATACCCATGTGTTGACTTTCTGTCATCCTGGCTTCCTGCCCAGTCTGAGTCACTGTATGCTCTCAGCTGTATATCTGACATAAAAGGATAATATAATCCTTCATTTATAGTTCTTTTGATATATCTAAGAACTCTCTGTCCGGCAACCCAATGTTGTTCCTTTGGACAATGCATTAACTGTGAGAGAACTCCCACTGCATAGCTAAGATCCGGTCGTGTTAGTGTAGCGTAGATTAGGCTTCCCACTAACGACTGATATTTCCTCATATCTTTAAACTCTGCACCACTATATTTGCTGAGTTTATGATTTGCTTCAAGCGGTGTTGAGGCTTCTCTGCAATTCTCCATATTAAACTTCTTCAGTAAGTTTAGGAGATACCTTTCTTGCATAACATATACACCGTGATCTGTATATGTGATTTCCATTCCTAGAAAGTATGACAACTTTCCTAGATCACTGATCTGAAACTCCTTTTCGAGTAATCTCTTTACTTCTTTAATTCCTTCATCTGAAGTACCTGTGATTATAATGTCGTCTACATAAATGCAAATGTAGATCATACCTTCTTCTGTTCTCTTTATGAGTAGACTTGCGTCTGCCTTCGAACTTTGCTATCCAAGTTCATTCAAATATTTCACAAGTCTGTAATTCCAAGCTCTTGGAGCTTGCTTCAGTCTGTAAAGTGCTTTTCTTAATCTGCAAACAAAATTTGGGTATCTGGAACTTACAAACCCTTCCGATTGTTCCATGTAGACTTCATCTGATATATATCCGTTCAGAAATGCATTCTTTATATCTAGCTGATTTAGCTTCCATCCTTTTGATGCTGCTATAGCAATCACTGTCCTTATGGTTGACATCTTTGCCACCGGACTGAACGTTTCATCATAATCTATGCCATGCGTCTGAGCATAGCCCTTGATGACCAGTCTGGCTTTGTATCTGGCTATCCTTCCATCTGCAAGTTTCTTAATTTTGAAAACCCATTTATTTCTGATCACTTTCTTGCCGTTTGGTTTCGGAACAAGTTCCCATGTCTTGTTCTCCTCCAGTGCGATAAACTCTTCTTCCATTGATTCTTCCCATTGCTTCTTGCCTTTAGCTTCATCATAGTTCTGAGGTTCTTCATCATCTTTGACCATATATGCATAATTTTTCTGAGTTATATACGAGGTACCATAGGAATACCTTTCTGGTTGTCTTCTATTCCTATTTGACCTTCTTGGTTCAAACTCTTCATGTGTATTTGAACACACGTCTTCATCGAATCCCTGTTCATCTTCTTTTCTCATACCTGATCCGATCCTGGACGTACTTGCCTGCATATGATCTTCATCTCTGTTCACTTGCACAATTGATTTCCCTTTCTCTTTTCTTCTTATTTCTTCTTCGAATTCTTCCGGTGTATGATTCTGATCTGTATACCAGCTTTTCTGTTCATCAAATGTAACATCTCTGGAAACAGTAAACTGTTTTGTTAGAGGACTCCATAACCTGTAGCCCATCTGCTTTTCATCATACCTGACGAAAACATATTTCTCTGCTTTTGGTTCGAGCTTATGTCTGAGTTGTGATGGTACATAAGCATAGAATACTGATCCAAACACTTTGCAATGATCAAGTGTTGGCTTCTTTCCCCACCAGGCTTCATAGGGGGTCATTCCATCTAGTGACGTACATGGTAATCTGTTTACCAAGTATGTAGCTATATTTAGAGCTTCAACCCAAAGATAATTTGGACAATCTTTTTCGTTTAGCATAGCTCGTACAAATTCAACTAGAACTCGGTTCCTTCTTTCTGCTACACCGTTTTGTTGCGGTGTATACCTGCAGGTTATTTCTCTCTTAATACCTGCATTCCAAAGATAGTCATTGAACTCTCGGGAGAAGTATTCTCCCCCTCCATCAGACCTCAGTCTCTTCAGCTTTCGTCCTGTGAGTCTTTCAACATATGCATGAAAATGCTTGAAAGCTCCAAACACTTCTGATTTCTCTTTCAAAACATAAAGAGTTATCCATCTTGTAGCGTCATCAATGAATAAAACATAATACCTCGATCCGCTGATTGATCCTTCTTTTGTTGGACCCCATACATCTGTATGAATAAGTTCGAGTACTCCATCATGTTTGAATCCTTTCTTCTGGAAAGGTAACCTGTGGGCTTTTCCCATCTGACATGCTTCGCACTTGTGAATCATATGTTGATTCTGTACATTCGGTAATCCCAGTACTGACTGGTTCGCTATCATAGCTTTAATTCCTTTTTCATTGAAATGACCTAATCTCTTATGCCAGAGATCAAGTTCTGTAATCACCTTTTCACCATGTGTGAGCAGCGCTTGGCCGATGTTCCCTTGTACTCTTAAGGTAAAGAGTCTACCTTCTTTCTTACCAGAGACGATCTGATTGTATCCGTTCTCGGGATCTTCTACAAATACTCCTTCATTTGTAAATCTGACCTGAAAACCTTTCTCAACTATCTGTCCTACACTAATTAAGTTTTTCGGTATTGTTGGAACATACAAAACATTGGTTAGCAAATCTGCTCCACTCTTACACTTCACTTTTCCAATTGAATGTACGCTATGTCTCGTATTGTCACCTGTTTGAACAGTGTGACTGGAACTTCCTTTTTCCAATTCTGACATCAGTTCTATATTTCCTGACAAGTGATTAGAAAATCCAGAATCAATGTAAAATACCTTCAGGTCTTCGTTATCTGATGTGCTGATTGAGTTCATCATCAATGATGTATGACTTTCATTCTGAGTGTCATTTGCGTAGTTGTTGTAGGTGGTGTTGTAGGATTATTTCTGTCCCCAACATCTTGCTCCACCTCTACCATAGCCTCCTCTTTGATTTTGTCTTCCTCTTTGAAGGTTATTCTGATATCTTCCGCTTCTGCCTCTGCTATTACTGTTCTGATTTGATCCTTGTTGATTGTGCCAGCAATCATGAGCCAAATGATTACTTAGTCCACAGATCCAGCAAGCCTTCTTGTTGTTATTCTAGCTACTTCTTCCTCTTCCAAAACCTCTTGCTCTTCCTCTGTCGGTGCCTTTACCTCTTGCATAATAAGCCTGAGAACTCGACTCTTCTTCGTCTTTTGACTTACCTTTGTCTTTCTTCTTGTTCTTCATGTACATTGCAGAACTTTGTCCTTTATCTACATCTCCTTTTAGGTCTTGCTCATATGTGAGCATCAAACCAAGCAACTGATTTAAATCTGGTACAAAATGATTTAAAGAAAGTTCAGTTGAGAGTACGAAAGGTTTCCACCTTTCATCTCCTCTCAAACCTGTTAGCAGTTGCGCTATCAATCTATGATCTTCCACATCTTCATTTATGGATCCAAGACTATCTGCTAGATCCTTTATCTTAGTAACATAGTCACTAATGCTTTGACTCGCCTTCTTTTTGAACGTTGTGAACTCGGACCATAAGCTAGCCTTCCTAGCTTTCGTAGTATTTTGGAAGTGATCTTCCAACGCACTCCATATGTCCTCTGCTTTCTCCAGACCTCTAATGTGCGGTAGTAGATGGTCTGAAACGGTATTATAAATGTAAGCTCTTGCCGTTGCATCTTTCTTCTGCCACAGCTTCAAGGCTTCTAATTCTTCTTTTTCCGGTTGACTATAATCTTCGAAAGTCGGCTTCTTTTCTTCTCCGGTCACATACATCATTAAGTCCTTACTCATAAGTAAGGCTTCCATGTGCATTACCCATGCGGGATAATTATCTCTGTCCAATTTATCAATTTGGACATGATCTGCCATGATCTTCTTGTTTCTGTTACTTCCGGTGAACTTTTGAGAATCTTTCTGCTCTTCAGAATCTTTCTTGTTCTGGTTCCACTCTTGTGGTTAACCTGCTCTGTGTTACTAAATTCGGTATGCTGGCTCTGAACCCACTTCTTGGATCTCACGGCTCTGACGCCAATTGAGGGTGGATATTCTGGCTCTGATATCAATCATGATGAATAACCTAGGCTCTGATACCACTGTTGGCGATTAACTTTCGCTCTGATACCACTTGTTATGGTCGACGCGACAAAGGCCCGAACCTTGTCAAGCCTACGGAATTTGCTGTGCCACCAAACTATTGGTTGCCAAGCTAGAGTGATATTAGAACACCTCTATAATCAGCAGTAGCTTAGCGAAGTTACTGTCGCTTAAACATATAAGACTACGTCTTGAATTCATTGGAAATTCCACTGGAACTCCATCGGACTGTAACCAGACTGACACCGTAGTTATACCGGAATCAACTCCTATTCTATTTGTAATTACTTCAAGTGAGCATACAAGAAGTAAGGAAGTAATGAGTGAAGTTCCTTCACTGAATGGATACTTTCTGAAGTTTAAGGAAAAAACTTCTTTGGTTCAGAATGTCTCTTTTCGGTTAGACTTTGTATTGTGTGTACATATCCATTTCACCGAAACCTTTGATAAACTGATAGTAGAGATGTCTAGCTATAAGATAAGCTATCTCTCACACAAAACTTTAATTTACTCTGCGAGATATACTTCGTTGTTCTACCGGAAAACACGTTTTCCTGAGAAAACTGTAACTGATCAAAAATGCGTTTACTGAGATAACTGTATTTGACTGAGACATTCATTGACTGAGAGAGTACCAAGGGACACGTTTACTAACGAACTGTAACTGTTTAACAATTAACGAACTTTCTATCGTAACACGAAAATACTCAAAGTTCTTCACATATGAACAGTGCACGCAAACTTCCACATGAACATGTGTTTTCTATTAGAGAAGATGTGTACAAATTAGCTTGGCTTCTTCTTGCTCAAGCTATGGAAACTCTCCTACACTGAGTAGTTTCTCTTTACCATCTCTCTCAGATGAACACCCGACATTTCAGGTTTCTGTTATTCATCTGTACATACGCGAGCTATGGCGTCTTCTGAAAAAAAAAAAGAACTTCTCACTCACTCTCTCTTCAGTCATACATACGCGATCTCTGGCGTCTTCTCACTTTCTCATATTCTCTCTGTCTCTCCCTCTCTCTTTCTTCTTCTATTTGTGCTCTTATTTATACTACACGCTCTTCTCACGCACGTTCTAGCTCGCACTTCCCTCTTATTATTCTTATGCACGTTCTCTCTGTATGTACAGTTTGATTTGGTGTAACGAACTCTGATTCTGCACGATTCTGTACTGTACATAACGATGGTGAATTTGTCCCTTCATTAAGGCTTTTGATTTTCTGAATATTTGATTCCGCTTCTCTTTATCTTCCTTTGTCTGTACGTCAAATTTGTGAGTGATTCTTCAACAATTCAGACCTCAAAAATTGTCCCTCGAATTTTGTCCCTAAAAAATTATCCCTCAAAATTTGTCCCTCAAAATTCAGCCCTCAAAATTTGTCCCTCAAAATTTGTCCCTCCAAATTTAGCCCTCAAAATGTTCCCTCAAAATTTGTCCCTCAAAATTCAGCCCTCAAAATTCGCCCCTCAAAATTTGTCCCTCAAAATTCAGCCCTCAAAATTCAGCCCTCAAAATGTGTCCCTCAAAATTTGTCCCTCAAATTTTGTCCCACAAAATTCGTCCTCGGTGCCAGAATCAAGTCGGCTATCAGATTTGTGGAGATACTGAACGTTCTTAAATGAAGTGTTGATTCATGATAAAAAAGAGTCTCGCATTCAAGGCCATGTTCCGAAGTCTTCAGGCACTTTTGAGTCAGTTGGCTGTCAATACTAGAATTAGACTACTTACCCAAAATTAGTGAGCTCTCCCTCCACTTTTGTCAGATTGGTGCAAACAATGATGGTGCAGTAAATGATGGGATCCGGTGGAAGCCACTCTCTTGGCCACACGTGTGCAGTGAACAGTGATGGTGCCTTAAATGATGGAATCCGGTGGAAGCCACTCTCTTGGCCGTGCGTGTGTAGTGATTAGTGATGGTGCCTTAAATGATGGAATCCGGTGGAAGCCACTCTCTTGGCCTGGAGCTCTATTTAAGTAGCAGTTTGCATTGGTTTGGGGAGTATGTACAGACGGTCAAAGATATATGTTAGTGAAGGATCCATTCGGAAGGATATACAGAGATTTAGGAAGTTGAGAGATACACTCATTGTCGTCTCTCCTGACTCTAGCTCTTGTCAATTTGGGTCTTCTTGTGTTACTGTGGCATTATGAGAGTGTTCACATCAGGCTACTCCTTGATTATTCTCTGCTCACTAGTGTGATTTTGCCCACTGTGGAAGAGGCTTCTCTGTTGGAGATTATACAGAGTGAGAGCTTCAACGTTGGGGGCAGTCGGAATGAAAGTGAGATTGGATATACTGGGATAGTCACTTGTAAGCTGGAGTTTGTAGCATTTCTGTTGATGAATCATACTATTGTATACCTTCTCTGTGATTGTATACCTTCTCTGTCTTGAGGTGTTCTAGTTCATCTTTGGAGTGATTAGACCTTTTGTACTGTTAACAAGTTTATCTTTTGTGTACTAGCACAATTTTTTCAATCTTGGTCAAATTGGCCTTTTCGGCATCTTTGTAACACTCTGTCTGTTTCTCGGTTTATCTTCTCAAGTAGTACCTCACACAATCATGTTAGAGGGTATACTTACCTAAGGAGAACCTCCCTTGAGTAGGAGTACTGGAAGTATAGATCCGGTTACCCCCTCTACAGTTTGGCACGTCTGGTGGGACCTTGCATTTTTGTGTGAGGTAATTAGTGTAGTATAGATTTGTGTCACATTGTTTCTTTCTTTTTCTTTTTTTTTTTGCAGCCTGTGAGTGGGTACATGACCCACACTGGAGTAGAGAGAGAACCTCTTCGTGTAGAAAGGAGCATCAAGAAGTCAGCTCTACCTTCGGCGAGTACCCCACTACCCTTAAATTTGTCCATTGAATTGGCTTCAACCCCATTCTCAAAAGAGAAGTTGAGGAGGACATTAGATTTTTCCTCAGATACTTCAGAAGAAGCACCAGTGCCAATGGAGGATCTTTCTCATTTACTCTCTAGGTTGAATATCAAGTTCCCTACTTTTAAGGGGCTAGCTTATGAGGATGCAGATGATCACGTGAGGAGATTCATTTCCTTATGCCGCGGACGAGGTCTGCAGAATCGAGAGGATGCAATGCTGGTACTCTTCCCATCTACATTGGAAGGCCTTGCCAACAAATGGTATAGTCAATATGCAGATGGCCACTTCACTACATGGGAGGTACTGAAGACGACATTCTCGCAGACATTCAGACCAAGTGACTCCTCGGAAAGAGCTTTAGATCAGCTAGAGAATCTAAAGCTAAGACCAGGTGAATCCTTTCACGAACTTCACACTAGGACAAAAGCACTTGTTTCATGTCTGCCACATGCTCCAGGTGATTTCCTGGTTTAAAAATGGATAGAGAAAGCTTTGCCCAAGTCATCTCAGCAGAAGCTTTGCGAATCTCTTAGATTGGATGCAACATTGGATGATTTTGTTGCAGCTGCAACACGCATTGAGGAAGCTAGGCTACATTTTGAAGGAGACACTCAATCAAATTATGCATCACACTTAGATCCTATTGGGAAACTCAGGAAGGAATTGGAAGCCTTAAGAATGAAGCAGAGTCAACAAGAAGAGAAGGTCATGCCATCACCACCGCGCCACGATGTTGATGAAGTAGCTCAACTTCGTCATGAGTTAGAAGATTTGCGGACTACATAGGACATACGAAGGCAGGTTTGGTGTACAATATGTAGCAAGAGTGGACATTCCAATGTTAATTGTCCTAACAAGGTGAGTTGTCAATTCTGTGGCAAGGATGGTCATGAAGCAAGAGATTGCTACTACCTCAAGGGAGTACAACAACATGGTAACCCTCCTGTTCTTGATTCGTATTATGCTAGTACTTCAAATGCACCCAATAGAGAAGAGACCCATCTAACTCGGCCTAGATATAATAGGCCATTGATGTGTTATCATTGTGGTGAGTATGGCCATATGCAGAACCGGTGTTCTCTACCAGAAGGTGCACCTCCCTGTCAACATTTTCCAGATGCCAAGGATCACTATACCAGAGATTGCCCAAGAAGCCACCCTGCTCCAATTCACATGATTGGAGTCTCCCCAGAAGTAGAAGGTATGACCACTCAATCTTATGTTGTTTCATCTTCTTCAGTGCCCATGATGACCAGAGCCAGGCAAGCGGCAGCAACCTGTAGAGAGGAACAACACGGACTCAAAAATAGAGATGAGGAAAAGAAGACTGGTTGGAAGGGACAAGCAGACATTGAAGGAGCTTATGATATGGTAACTACTTCCCTTAAGGACCAACCTGCAAGCTCTCAGGAAGACACACAAGAGGGTAAGATTGAGGAAATCTTGAAAGGTATTCATCACAAGGTTAGTTTGTACCAACTCATAAAAATGGATTCGAAAGTAAGAAGTGATTTATTGAAAGTTATACACTCGGCCTACTTAAGCCCACCACCGAGTGTAGATGGTTTCATGGTTGACTTTCCACCTGCACCCTTGGTAGACTATCAAAGCTCAAGGCTATCTGTTTTCATAAATGATGGTCTAACTGGTGTCATTATAGATGGAGGCTCTGGCATCAATCTGATGCCTGATTTTACAATGAAGAAACTCAAATTGAGCCTCACCAAGACAGCACCCTTCACTGTCACATTAGCAAATCAGCATCATGTTATGCCCCTTGGCATCATCGAGAAGGTACACATGTCAGTACAAGGTTGTCAATTCCTCTTGGATTTTGTTGTGATTGCCCTGCCACAGGAAAGCTCTTATCCTCTGCTTTTGGGAAGGCCTTTGTTAAGGCAAGAAAAAGCACTACAAGATTGGGGAAGAAACCAGATGTGGATCTCCTTGAAGACTAATAACCACTTACAGGTACACTTAGAAGAAGGATGCGACTCCAACAAGAAAATTGGATATGTAGATTCTTAGGTAATGCCTTTTGTACCCCAAGAAGAAGAGAATTTGTTAAATTGGATGATGGGTGGTGTAGAGTGTTGCACTGTTGAGATTACTGAAATAAATGAAGAACTTGCAAACGAAGCCCAAGGAAGGGAAAAAGAGTCGAAAAATGAAAATTTATGCTCAATCACTCACAAAGGAGAAAAAGTGAGTCCTTGTAGGAAAATAGAGACCGAGGTCAAGAAAGAGCCTTTGGAGATCAAATTTGGGCATTTTTCACAAAATGGTCTTGGTGGTCAAAAATTAGCAGGAAGAGAGCAAAAATTAGCAGGAAGTGAGCAAAAAGTAGCAGGAAGTGAGTTACTATCTTCGGGAGGCCCAAATACTCAAATTGGGCCATCAGAACAAATTGGTCCATTGGATCAAAATGGGCCAATTTTGCAAGGATTCACCACTATAGAGTTCTACAAAAAGGTGGAAAAGCCTAAAAATGTCAAAATTGAAGAAGCCTTTGAGGAGGCTAATTTCGAGTCTCAAGGGCCAAATTTTGAGACTCAGAACAGAGAAGACCTTCCATTTTCGAAAATTCCTCAAGGATGGATCAAGCAACATATTATGAAACATAAGGTGAATTCCACCCCTGCACACAGTACGGATGCTTTTTCAAAAGAGATCATTCATGAAATGCTAGTTCAAGAAGTGAACCTTGGAGATGAAGGAAATCCTCAAATAGTCCACTTAGCCTCCTGGTTGTGGCACTATCCCTTTTTACAACAGAGGGTAACTTCTCTCCTTTTCTCTTATAAAAATGTCTTTGCATGGTCCTACAAGGATCTAACAGGGATTCCAGAGGAGCTTGGATTACATCGAATACCCTTAGTAGAGGGAGTTGCACATGCAAGAAGTAGGCCGTATCGACTCAATCCAAAATATGCAGAGGCAATAAAACTCGAAATCACAAAACTTGAGGAAGTAGGTATTATTGTTCCAGTAGAACATTCAAGGTGGCTTTCATCTATGGTTATTGTACCCAAGGAAAATAGCAAAAAAATAAGAGTATGCGTTGATTTTCGTGCTTTAAATAAGGTAACTGTTCAAGATGCTTCCCTCAGCCTTTCACAGAACAAGTATTAGAAGAAGTAGCCGGTCACACTTTATACAGTTTTCTTGATGGTTTCAGTGGCTACAACCAAATATTAATTCATCCTGATGATAGAGACAAAACTGCCTTTGTCACTCCATGGGGCACTTATATGTACACACGCATGGCTTTTGGGCTGAGAAATGCACCTTCTTCATTTAATAGAACAATGTATCTGATATTGGGAAAATGGTTGACAACTTTTCTACGCATTTTTTAGGATGACTTTTCAGTGTTCTCAGGCACAGATAGAAGAGTAGTAGTCCAAGATTTTGATGATCAGTTGGAAAATCTGAAGGAAATCTTTGCGCAGTGTCTCAAAACAGGTTTGAAGTTGAATCCTGCTAAATGTCATTTTTTGGTCACTAAAGGCACTCTCCTTGGTCACATCATGTCTGCAAATGGGATAACTGTAGATCCAGCAAAGGTCACTGCTATCCTTTCCATGCCCATTCCACGAACTCCTAAGGAAGTACAAAACTTTTTAGGCCATGCACGCTACCATAGGAGATTTATACGGATGTATTCAGAAATAGCTAAGCCTCTGTCAAGGCTTACGAGTAAGAAGATTCCTTTCTCATGGAATCCTGAGGCTGAAAAGGCATTTTTTGAACTAAAATTGAGGCTATGTACTGCTCCACTCTTAATTGTTCCTAATTGGTCATTAGAGTTTCATGTGCATATAGATGCTAGTCTTCATGCAGTAGGAGCAGTTTTGGCTCAACCCTCCATGCCCAAGGTGCCCAAGGTCGATCAACCTATAGCTTATGCTAGCAGACTACTTACCAAAGCAGAAAGAAATTACAACACTACGGAAAGGGAAGGTTTGGCTATTGTTTTCGCACTCCAAAAGTTTAGGCACTACCTTCTAGGTGTACATTTCATTGTCATATCTGATCATCAGCCCCTCAAGTACTTAATTAATAAGCCTAGAGTAGCTGGAAGGATTTGGTGTTGGCTACTACTGTTTCAAGAGTATGATTTTGAGATTCATATTAGGCCAGGAAAAGAACACTACATGGCGGATCAGGTGTCAAGGACAGCTATGAGTGAAAAGGCAACAGGTATTAATGATGAACTTGTAGATAGTAGTCTCTTCGTGGTAGAGACTCAAACTGAGTGGTATGGTGAAATTCTGCATTTTCTCACTTTTGGAAAATTCCCTGAGAGCATAAAACCATTAGAGAATAGGAGATTACTCTTTAAAGCCAAAGCATATTCGCTTATAAATGGCCATTTATATAAATATTGTCATGATGGTATCTTGAGAAAATGTGTTTATCCAGAGGAGGTGAATGTTTTGCTTGAAGCAGCACACAGTGAAGGGCATCTCAAAGGAGAGGATTTGGCTCACAAAATTATCCACAGGGGATTATGGTGGCCTCTTGTTTACAAAGATGCTATCAAGTTTGCCAAAGGATGTGATATTTGCCAAAGATATGCTCCCAAGCCTAGTAGACTGAATTTTCAACCATTAGTAATCTCCACTCGATGGCTACCTTTTGAACGATGGGGTCTTGATTTCATTGGACCAATCAGCCCAACTGGTCAACCTGGTGGTAAGAAGTATATCTTGGTGGCCACATGTTATTCTACTAAGTGGGCATAAGCTAAGGCTACTGCTGATTGTACTTCCACTACGATAGCCAAGTTTACGTATAAAAGAATATTCTCAAGATTTGGCTACCCACTTGAAGTCAGCAGTGATAGAGGCACGCACTTTGTAAACCAATTGGTGCAAATAACCTTTGACAGGTACAAGATCTTCCATAAGAAATCCTCTGCATACTACCCGAGAGCAAATGGGCAGGCAAAAAGTTCTAACAAAATTTTGATTGGATTACTATGCAAATTAGCCTTTGACCATCACAGTTCATGGCCACAAGCCCTCATTGGTGCAATATGGGCTTTTTGAACAACCAGAAGGGGCACCACGAGAGAGAGCCCATTTCTTCTAGTCTATGGGAAAGAAGCATTAGCCCCTTTTGAATTCATCATCAGAAAAGAAGTTGAAGCAAAAAGAATTGATGTTGACACTCACACTAGAACAATGGTAGCATTGGAGGAATATAGGGAAACAACTATGAAGAGGCTGCAGGAAAAGCAGGAAGAAAGGAAACACATTCATGATAGACACTTAAGAACCAATAAGGTGGAAGAGGGAGCTCTAGTGTTGGTATATCAGATTCCATGTGTACCTACTAAATTGGCACCAAATGGTCAAGACCCTACAAAGTGCTGAGGATATTTCAACAAGGAGCAGTACAAGTAGAGGACTTACAGGGTGAGATATTGCGTCTGGTCAACATTTCGAGGGTGAAGGCTTATCTAAGTTGAAACATTTCGAGAAAAAATCAATCATGGTATATACCCTAGTTCTCATTTCAGCTTGTTTTGCCCATAGACAGTTCTAATTTTGTTCTTAGAAATTTAGCCAATATTGAAGAATTGCACCGAGACGGTGCAACATCTTGATGTGGGGGACTGTAATCAAGCAAGATTTCATCTTGATTGTATGCCAGCCCCCAAAAAAAAAAGAAAAATCCTAGCGCCACTTCCTTTCGTCCTTGAGAGTTCACCGCTCGAGATTCGCCCTCATTTCATCTTTGTCGGTCGGAAAAAACTTCACTCTTCAAATTTGTCCCTCAAAATTTGTCTCTCAAAATTTGTCCCTCAAATTTTGTCCCTCAAAATTTGTCCCTCAAAATTCAGCCCTCAAAATTGTCCCTCAAAATTTGTCCCTCAAAATTCAGCCCTCAAAAATTGTCCCTCAAAATTTGTCCCTCAAATTTTGTCCCTCAAAATTCAGCCCTCAAAAATTGTCCCTCAAAGTTTATCCCTCAAAATTTGTCCCTCAAAATTCAGCCCTCAAAATTCAGCCCTCAAAATTTTTCCCTCCAAATTCAGCCCTCAAAATTTGTCCCTCAAAATTCAGCCCTCAAAATTTGTCCCTCAAAATTCAGCCCTCAAAATTGTCCCTCAAAATTCAGCCCTGAAAATTTGTCCCTCAAAATTTGTCCCTCAAAATTCAGCTCTCAAAAATTGTCCCTCAAAATTTGTCCCTCAAATTCGTCCTCGGCGCCAAAATCAAGTCGCCTATCAGATTTGTGGAGATACTGAACGTTCTTAAATGAAGTGTTGATTCATGATAAAAAAGAGTATCGCATTCAAGGCCATATTCCGAAGTCTTCAGGCGCTTTTAAGTTAGTTGGCTGTCAATACTAGAATTAGACTACTTACCCAAAATTAGCCAGCTCTCCCTCCACTTTTGTCAGACCGGTGCAAACAATGATGGTGTAGTAAATGATGGGATCCGGTGGAAGCCACTCTCTTGGCCGCACGTGTGCAGTGAACAGTGATGGTGCCTTAAATGATGGAATCTGGTGGAAGCCACTCTCTTGGCTGCGCGTGTGCAGTGATGATGGTGCCTTAAATGATAGAATCCGGTGGAAGCCACTCTCTTGGCCTGGAGCTCTATTTAAGTAGCAGTTTGCATTGGTTTGGGGGGTACGTACAGACGGTCAGAGATATATGTTAGCGAAGGATCCATTCGAAAGGATATATAGAGATTTAGAAAGTTGAGAGATACACTCACTGTCGTCTCTCTTGACTCTAGCTCTTGTCAATTTGGGTCTTCTTGTGTTATTGTGGTATTATGAGAGTGTTCACATCAGGCTACTCCTTGATTATTCTCTGCTCACTAGTGTGATTTTGCCCATTGTGGAAGAGGCTTCTCTGTTGGAGATTATACAGAGTGAGAGCTCCAGTGTTGGGGGCAATCAGCATGAAAGTGAGATTGGATATACTAGGATAGTCACTTGTAAGCTGGAGTTCGTAGCATTTCTGTTGATGACTCATACTATTGTATACCTTCTCTATGTTGAGGTGTCCTAGTTCATCATTGGAGTGATTAGACCTTTTGTATTGTTAACAAGTTTATCTTTTGTGTACTAGCGCATTTTTTTCAATCTTGGTCGAATTGGCCTTTTCGGCATCTTTGTAACACTCCGTCTGTTTCTCGGTTTATCTTCTCAAGTAGTACCTCACACAATCATGTTACAGGGTATACTTCCCTAAGGAGAACCTCCCTTGAGTAGAAGGAGTACTGGAATACCCAGTTACCCCCTCTGCACAAAGCCTTTTGCAACCTGCAAACATATTTTGGGTGCTTTGAATCTTCATATCCTTGTGGTTGGTCCATATATACTTCTTCTTGTAACTCACCATGTAGGAAAGCATTCTTCACATCCATCTGATGTAAAGTCCATCCTTTTGTTGTAGTTAATGCAACAAGTGTTCTGACAATAGACATTTTAGCTATGGGGCTGAACATTTCCTCATAATCAATGCCATATGTATGTGCATATCCTTTTGCTACCAATCATGCTATGTACCTGCTTATGCTACCATCCACATTGTGCTTTACCTTGTAAACCCACTTACAACCTATGGGTTTCTTTCCTTGCAGCAATGGAACCAACTTAGTTTCCATAAAGTGCAGCCATCTCCTCATACATAGCTTTCTCCCAATCTACATTTCCAATTGCATGTTCAAAACAAGAAGATTCAATTTCTTGTATTACCTTAGTCATGTAGGCACAATGACGAGCCATATAATTGTCATATGTCAATCTTTGCACTGAATTTTGCATCCTCCTTGATCTTCTTGGTCTTGGGTCACTTCTCCTTGTATCATCTGCATGTGCCTTTCTTATTCTTGAAGTCTTAACAGAGGGCAATCCAAGTTCCTCATCAAGACTCTTTTATGAACTGCCCATCAACGTCTTCAAAACTTGCACATGTTTTACTACCAGCAAAAATCTTTTCTTTACCTTTCTTGGATATATTTGATGAATTTGTTGGGCTGAAATTTCCATGGATTTGAGTTGGAACTATTGCTTGGTGATTCACCTGGTCCACTCAAAACTTGAGATTTTGCACTTGATTTTTCAACATTTTCTTTGTCATTTGATTCAATATTAATTCCATCTCTGGAATCTACATAGAATCTTGACATTTTATCAAATACCACATCTCTGCTCACCTTCACCTGTCGTGCGAGTGGGTTATAACATTTATATCGCTTTTGCTCAAGGGAGTATCCAATGAGGACATATTTTTCTGCTTTTGGATCAAGCTTCGTCCTTAACTCATCTGGAACATGTACATATGCAATAAAACCAAATACTTTCATATGTAATAAGTTTGGCTTTTTACCTATAAACTTCTCTTCAGGTGTAACTTGATGTACAACAGTAGTCGGAGTTCTGTTCATGATGTATACATCAGTATGCATAGCTTCTGCCCAATAACAATGATGCATATTCTTTTCAATTATTAAGGCTCTTGTGATTTCTGCAATATGTCTATTTTTGCATTCAACAATGCCATTCTGTTGTGGTGTGTACTTGCATGAAAACTAACATCGATTTCCATGACTTTTTAGAAAATTGCTAAACTCATTTGACATGTATTCACCTCCTCCATTAGATTTTAATGTCTGAATATACTTCCCCGTCTACTTTTCCACCATAAATTTAAAATTTTGGAAGTGAATGAATAGCTCACTCTTCTCTTTCATGAAATATACCCACACTTTTCGTATATGGTCATCAATGAAAGTAACATAAAACCTGCAACTGCCCATAGATGTGGTCTTTGTTGGACCCCAAACATTTGTATGCACTATTTCTAGCACATTTTCACTAACATGCTTATCATGCAGAAATGATGCTCTTGACTGTTTTCCAAATTGACATGCTGCACATACCTTTTGCATCTCTACAACCTTGAAATTTTAACAATCTACTTTGACTACATCAATTTCAGCCTCTACAAATTTGCATGTCCAATTCATTTGTGCCACATCTCTATATCTGCAATAACTCATGCACCTTTTGCAAACCTGACAACATTCATTTCAAGAATTTTCATATTTAAGGTGAACATCTTACCCACTTTGTTTCCTTTGGCAATCAATCGTCCACCCTATTTGTACTCTTCTACATATCACCCATCAGCATTGAACATGACTTGGAATTCTTGGTCAACCATTTGTCCAACAGAAACCAGATTCTTTGTTATATTTGGAACATGCAGCACATCAGCAAGATGTTTTACCTTCCCATCCTCCCATAAACAGTGCTATGTTTCCTGTATGCTTGATAGGGTGTGATGTTTCATCACTTTTTTCAACATATCCATGAACTGGCAATTTCTACAAACTACTAAACCATTCTGCATGATTGGTTATGTGATTTGAAGCACCTAAATCAACATACCAGACATTACCATTCGATTTCAAACCATCAACAGACATCGTATTCATCATATGATGTTGAACCATGAACAACGTCTGAGAATCATCTGCACTTGTGGATGCATACTTGTTTTGCTGCCTTCTGTTATTTTGATTCTTCAACCTGCAATCACGTTCAAAGTGTCCAGGTTTACCAAAATTCCAACATCCTTTACTGTCATTACCTGAATCATTTCTTTAGAAATTTATATGGCCTCTTTGGCTCCCCCTACCTCAAAATTTTCCTCTTCCTCTTGCATGATTCCGTTGTTGACCTTGGTCTTGGTTATTGTGTCCTCTTCCACTTTCGAAGCCTCTGCCTCCACCTCTGCCTCTTCCAAAGTAGAATACCTACTCATAACTAGGGTTTCCTTGGGAGTTTGAGTCCTCACCAAGATTCTTTTATTCAATAATCAACATGGACACCAGATCAGCAAAATTTGGAATATATTGCCTCGTGTGTATACAAGTTCTGAACTGCTTATATGAAGCTCCTAAACTATGAAGGCACACTTCCACCTTATCATCATCATCTACATTCATGCCAATAGATGTAAGTGACTCACATATGCTTTTGATTTTGAGGGTTAAGTCACTTATTGACATGCTATTTTTCTCCAAAGTATGCAGCTCTTTCTTGAGTTGCAATTTCCGTGCCTCTGTATTGGTCACATACAAAGTGACCAAACTTTTCCAAGCCTCTTTTAGAGTCTTGGCATCTTGTATATGTCCAATCATGATATCTTGTATGCTAACAGATAGACAATACATTACCTTTTATGCTTCTTGATTCCATTCCTCATATGCTCTTAACTGGTCTACAATCTAATTCCTTTCTGGTAATTGCGGAGCATTTTTGTTCGCTGCTTCGATGTACTTCAAGTAACCTTTTCCCATCAATAAATTCATCATTCTAAATCTCCAAGCATGGAAGTTGTTCTTGTCTAGCTTATCTCTCATAAGCTTACTCATTCCATCTGTGTTTGCCATTTTTGCAGCAATTTGGAACACTACAAAACACTACAAGCAACACTTCTGCTTGAACACTGCCGCACTATGACATGACAATTCCATCTCACAAAAACACAGTTTTCATGTATCAATAGTACACAGAATCACTTGAAATTCTGGATCTCAAACATATGAGTGTTGCCGAATAGGACGCAAGTTATACCTTTGCAAACTGACTTGGTTTTTTTGTGGACCCCACCTTGCAAGCTTGAAAAGGAGGCCGAGATGGCTCCTAAACTCGGATCTCAGGTCGTTCACACCAATTTTCGTAGCAATTTGAGGTCGTTTGTGAATTGCACTTTCTCCATGCCTTCTCACATACTCTCACCATCGGCCTTCTCCATGAGCTCTCTACAACCACACTGGCTCTGATACCATGTCACGAGGAAGGAGATAAGGAAGAGAGCTCACAGAACACACACTCACAATCGAAGAGAAGCGCACACACAGATTGAGGCAAGAAAGAATGATATTCTTCTTCTATTACATAAAAAATGAATGTACAAGAATGAGCTAAAAACAAGAATACAACAAGTGCAATATATAAAGATCAGTACATAAGGAAAAAACTAATGTCCGTAAATGAGTGAGCTCCCAAGAAACAAATGTGGCATCACTCTTGGTAGATAAATCTAGTAAAGCTCAATGAAGTATCTGTGACATATACTAGCATGACCACTATACATGTCAGAGAAATGAAAAAGTGATATGTGTCATCCTGGATCATCACCAGTTGAGCTTGATATCTCAACAGGAAGTTTATCATAAAGCAAAGTGCTTAAGGGATATTCTTCATGTTTCCACAACCACAAAGAATTTAGTTTTTATGGGGCAAATGGTTGAGAGAGGATTGCAATTCAAGTTCAATAAAAAATTTTGCTTTGTGGAAAATCCTAAAGAAGGGTATGGTTTGATAGCCAACAAGAGAAAGGAGGGAAGGTTATTCATTTTGGATGTGAATCCCAACTTCAATCACACAACTTACTTCACATTTGGAAACAAGAAGATGGCAGAGTTGGATCTATGGCACAAAAGGTATGGACACATCAATACTCAGAGATTGAAGGACATGGAGAAGAAGAGGATAGTATTAGGGTCAACTAATCTCTATTATCAAAATCTAAAAAAATTGTGTTAAGCTTATCAATTTCGAAAGTAAACAAGATTACAATTCAAGAAGAACAATTATTTGAGCTACCATCCACTTGACCTCATTCATACATATGTTTCGAGACCAACAAAGGAGAACTCAAGTGGAGGTAATAGGTCCTCTGTAACTTTCATTGATGATTGTACAAGGATGACTTGGCTCTATTGTATGAGACATAAATCATATGTGTTTTATTTCAAGAAGTTTGAAGCTATGGTTGAAAGAGAATGTGATAGGTACATCGTGTATTAGGTAATATTGAGGGGAGAATACTTCTCCCATGAGTTCTCCGATTTTTTGGAGACTAATGGTATTAAAAGGAAAATCACATGTAGATAAACACCACAACAAAATGGTATGGCAAAAAGAAATAATAAGTATATTGCAAAATGTGCTAGGGCAATGATGAAGGAGATGGATATGCCAAATTGTTATTGGGCTGATTTTTCTCCACCTTCATCATCATCACCATCTTCTCCCATCTTCATCTTCACAAAAAAATTTCCATTTTTGACTATACATTCACCGGTTGCACCTTGTTTTTCATTCGGATCTACGAGCAAGGGATCTAGAGAGAGTTCAATGCTGAAATACTATCAAAGAGGAGCTTTGCGCTCTCAAATCATCAAAAAATTGATTGATCATTCATAGACCATGAGACAACGTGCAACAGGTATCATGTGTGTAGTATCATGAGATTGCATAGATATGTTTCTTCCACAGACACATAGCAAAGACAAGGTGGGCACAAGGTGCACATATTTGCACAAAGTTTTACATTTGGACTTCAGAAAGTCCAAGTATCATGATCGGTCAAGTTTTGGTATCACGATACTAGAATTCTCATGTATCACGATACTTGGCAGGTAAAGTGTATCGCCAATACCTCATACTCCCCGTGTATTGTCGACACTTCACAAGTATCATGTATTTCTAGGTTGAGTATCATGACCATCCAGTATTGTGCATCGTCGGGTTGAGTAGCACTACTATCTAGTATCATGTATCATTGATACATAGGTATTGTGTTTTGTGAGAAGGTCGGTATCGTAAATCATGGTCAATTGTCATATCGTATCGTGTGAGTCCAAATATCGTGTATTGTGATCATGCATCCTTTTGTATCATGTATCGTATATCGTTCTTAAGGAAGGTATCGTATTGTGAGGTCAAGTATCATGTATCGTGTATCATTGCACAATCTTGTGTCCTGTATCATGGTAGCATCAAGTATCATCAACCTTAGATTCGAGTATCATGTATCGTGTCTAAGATAAGTATCCTATCATGAGATCTAATATCTTGTATCATTTTCTCAGGTATCGTGTATCGTTTCCTTTGAAGTATCCCTAGAGAGATCCTGTTTGCCTGTTTTGATCACCAAGATCCTGATTTGACATAACTTTTTCATCCGAAATCAATTTTTTGAGCTCTATAGTGCGTTGACCTTCAGCTGGGATTATGAGCAATACAAAGGGGAAATTTGGGACTTGTAGACAAAGCTTATGAACCTTAGATCAGGTAGACATCTAGGCCGTGATAGGCAGAGCATCAAATCTTAGAGACAAGTGTCAATCATACAACTATGTCGTGGGCTCAACAACTTAGTGGTTATCCCTACATGCTAAGATTAGAAACCAGTGATTCAAAAATGTCTTTTAGTGTGGAGAGACTTGTAGGTAGCTTAGGCATTGCCTATTTATAGACACGAGAAGGTCCCTATAAAATGCAATTGGAATATATTAGGACTAATAGATTAGCTGCATGCATCTATGAGGATGCCCTAAGGTGATCAATTGTCCAACTCAAAAATCCCGATCAACCCTTCAAAGTTGAACACCGAGTGGTTAAATTCGAAGATGGTTCTTATATTGATAAGCAAGGAACCATGTATGTGGTTACCAACTTACCAGACAAGACATATGAGTTCGGAAATATCATTCCTGAGAACGAGATATGAGACCTAGAGCAAGGAGACCTAGGATGAGAACCCAAGACCCTAGTTACAGATGGATATATAAAGTTAAAAGAAACTTAGATGGATCAGTTTCCAGGTACAAGGCAAGATTAGTTGCCAAAGAATGCTCACAAACTCATGATACAGACTATGAGGAAACATTATCAGCTGTTGCAAAGATGTCTACAATAAGAACATTGATAAGTGTAGCTACTGCAAGAAATTGGAGACTCCTCCAACTTGATGTCAAAAATGCATTCCTAAATGGTTGGATAAGTGAAGAGGTATACATGTCACAACCACCAGGTTTTGAAAACCCTAATCAGACACCTTATGTTTGAAGAATTAAGAAAACATTGTGTGGATTGAAACAAGCTCCTAGAGCTTGGAATTACAGGTTGGTTACATACCTTAGATATCAAGGGTTCAAACCTAGAAAATTCGATCCTTCTCTATTCATCAAAAGGGATCACAATGAGGTTATCTATCTATGTGTATATGTAGATGATATTATTGTGATAGGTGATGATGTTAATGGCATTTAAAGGATCAAGAGACACATGCAAGAGGAGTTCAAAATCAGTGATTTAGGTGATCTCACATATTTCCTAGGTATGCAAGTGATTTATATAGATGAACGAATGTATCTAACTCAGTTAAGATACATTCAAGACCTACTTGTCAAGTTCGAAATGGAGAACACAAAGCTTGCATGTACACCTTTGGAATTGAACCATAAACTAAGTGTTTATGAAGGTGAGTAGATTGATGATCCTAAAGAGTATCAAAGCTTAGTTGGTAGCTTGATATATGCTACTCACACAAGACTAGACATATCATATAGTGTGGAAGTGCTTAGTGAGTTCATGCACTCACCAAGAAGGCCACACATGGGTGCTACAAAGAGAGTACTCAAGTACCTCAAAGGAACACTTAATGAAGGTATCTACTATCCTTAATCTTTAGATTTGGATATTAAAATCTATTCAGATGCAGATTGGGCAAGAGAAAAGGATGATAAAAGAAGTACCTCTAGATACTTAGCATTTGCAGGTTCAAAATTGATGTCATTGAGTTCCAAGAAACAACCAACAATCACTTTATCTTTAACTAAACTAGAATATAGAGGTCTAACTATTACAACTCAAGAAGCAATATGGCTTAAGGAGTTGTAGTCAGATTTGGGACTTGTAAGTTCCAAACCTCACTTACTTGGAGATAAGGTAAGTTCCATGCATTTGGCTACAAATCCAATTTTTCATGCATGGACAAAGCACATAGAAGTCCATTACCACGTTGTAAGAGAGAATCTTATGGAAAATGAAATTGACATTTCATTTGTTCCTACTGAGAAGCAAATAGCAAACATGATGACAAAGGCACTTGATGGGATAAAGCTTTGTAGATTCAAAGCTATGGTAGGTATTCGACCTATCAGAGAATGAAGACTCAAGCATACTTTAGCTAGAGGGGGAGCTATTAGAGCATCAAGCTTTCATTACGCTTGAGGTGGAGATGATCTACATCAAATCCATCATTTGAATGATGCCACATATACTCCTTGAAGAGTTGTATTTGCATTCATTTATTGTATTAAGAGTTTGATCATAGGATCACCTTACTCTTTAGATTTGGATATTAAAATCTATTCAGATGCAGATTGGGCAAGAGCAAAGGATGATAAAAGACGTACCTCTAGATACTTAGCATTTGCAGGTTCAAAATTGATGTCATCGAGTTCCAAGAAACAACCAACAATCACTTTATCTTTAACTAAACTAGAATATAGAGGTCTAACTATTACAACTCAAGAAGCAATATGGCTTAAGGAGTTGTAGTCAGATTTGGGACTTGTACGTTCCAAACCTCACTTACTTGGAGATAAGGTAAGTTCCATGCATTTGGCTACAAATCCAATTTTTCATGCAAGGACAAAGCACATAGAAGTCCATTACCACATTGTAAGAGAGAATCTTATGGAAAATGAAATTGACATTTCATTTGTTCCTATTGAGAAGCAAATAGCAAACATGATGACAAAGGCACTTGATGGGATAAAGCTTTGTAGATTCAAAGCTATGGTAGGTATTCGACCTATCAGAGAATGAAGACTCAAGCATACTTTAGCTAGAGGTGGAGCTATTAGAACATCAAGCTTTCATTACGCTTGAGGTGGAGATGATCTACATCAAATCCATCATTTGAATGATGCCACATATACTCCTTGAAGAGTTGTATTTGCATTCATTTATTGTATTAAGAGTTTGATCATAGGATCACCTTACTCTTTAGATTTGGATATTAAAATCTATTCAGATGCAGATTGGGCAAGAGCAAAGGATGATAAAAGATGTACCTCTAGATACTTAGCATTTGCAGGTTCAAAATTGATGTCATCGAGTTCCAAGAAACAACCAACAATCACTTTATCTTTAACTAAACTAGAATATAGAGGTCTAACTATTACAACTCAAGAAGCAATATGGCTTAAGGAGTTGTAGTCAGATTTGGGACTTGTAAGTTCCAAACCTCACTTACTTGGAGATAAGGTAAGTTCCATGCATTTGGCTACAAATCCAATTTTTCATGCAAGGACAAAGCACATAGAAGTCCATTACCACTTTGTAAGAGAGAATCTTATGGAAAATGAAATTGAGATTTCATTTGTTCCTACTGAGAAGCAAATAGCAAACATGATGACAAAGGCACTTGATGGGATAAAGCTTTGTAGATTCAAAGCTATGGTAGGTATTTGACCTATCAGAGAATGAAGACTGAAGCATACTTTAGCTAGAGCTGGAGCTATTAGAACATTAAGTTTTCATTACGCTTGAGGTGGAGATGATCTACATCAAATCCATCATTTGAATGATGCCACATATACTCCTTGAAGAGTTGTATTTGCATTCATTTATTGTATTAAGAGTTTGATCATAGGATCACCTTACTCTTTAGATTTGGATATTAAAATCTATTCAGATGCAAATTGGGCAAGAGCAAAGGATGATAAAAGACGTACCTCTAGATACTTAGCATTTGCAGGTTCAAAATTGATGTCATCGAGTTCCAAGAAACAACCAACAATCACTTTATCTTTAACTAAACTAGAATATAGAGGTCTAACTATTACAACTCATGAAGCAATATGGCTTAAGGAGTTGTAGTCAGATTTGGGACTTGTAAGTTCCAAACCTCACTGACTTGGAGATAAGGTAAGTTCCATGCATTTGGCTACAAATCCAATTTTTCATGCAAGGACATAGAAGTCCATTACCACTTTGTAAGAGAGAATCTTATGGAAAATGAAATCGACATTTCATTTGTTCCTACTGAGAAGCAAATAGCAAACATGATGACAAAGGCACTTGATATGATAAAGCTTTGTAGATTCAAAGCTATGGTAGGTATTCGACCTATCAAAGAATGAAGACTCAAGCATACTTTAGCTAGAGGGGGAGCTATTAGAACATCAAGCTTTCATTACGCTTGAGGTGGAGATGATCTACATCAAATCCATCATTTGAATGATGCCACATATACTCCTTGAAGAGTTGTATTTGCATTCATTTATTGTATTAAGAGTTTGATCATAGGATCACCTTACTCTTTAGATTTGGATATTAAAATCTATTCAGATGCAGATTGGGCAAGAGCAAAGGATGATAAAAGACGTACCTCTAGATACTTAGCATTTGCAGGTTCAAAATTGATGTCATCGAGTTCCAAGAAACAACCAACAATCACTTTATCTTTAACTAAACTAGAATATAGAGGTCTAACTATTACATTGCTTAGCTATCTAAGCAACTCTAACCCGCATGCCGGAAAACTCTAAGCATACTCTAACCCGCATGGCTTAAGGAGTTGTAGTCAGATTTGGGACTTGTAAGTTCCAAACCTCACTTACTTGGAGATAAGGTAAGTTCCATGCATTTGGCTACAAATCCAATTTTTCATGCAAGGGCAAAGCACATAGAAGTCCATTACCACTTTGTAAGAGAGAATCTTATGGAAAATGAAATTGACATTTCATTTGTTCCTACTGAGAAGCAAATATCAAACATGATGACAAAGGCACTTGATGGGATAAAGCTTTGTAGATTCAAAGCTATGGTAGGTATTTGACCTATCAAAGAATAAAGACTCAAGCATACTTTAGCTAGAGGGGTAGCTATTAGAACATCAAGCTTTCATTACGCTTGAGGTGGAGATGATCTACATCAAATCCATCATTTGAATGATGCCACATATACTCCTTGAAGAGTTGTATTTGCATTCATTTATTGTATTAAGAGTTTGATCATAGGATCACCTTCTTATGTAATTTCCTTGTGCATCGACAGAAGGTGTCCCTTCCTCCTACCCTATTGGAAGCTTGAGTGTAAGGTGTGCACAAGAGCAAGCTACTGGAGAGGGTGGAGGTCCTGTGCAGAGAAGGTTAGCAGCATAAGGAACTTTGGGTATCTTATAACCTTGTGTGTGTACTCTTAAGCACTCCGCATAGAGAACAATTGGTCTTGTTCTAGACATCATCATTGTATTTCTATTTATAATCAATATACAAAAGCTTTCAGTGTTTGTGTTTCAGTTCTTCTTCTTCGTCTTCTTCTTCCTTGTCTCACAAATACTCAAGTCCCTTTCTGCAAAAGAATCCCCCAACAAAAAGGGAAGATATGTGAAGAGAAAGCGATAGACAAAAGTGTATGTATGGCCCCCCATTTAAAATTTTGTTTTTCTCCTAAAGTCACTACAGGACAAAATAGGGAGTCATTGGTTGTATACATTTTTAGACATTCTTGGGACATCAAAGTGAGCACCAAGATATGCTATGAGTTAGGAGCAATGTACGAAAGTGAATCGACACACAAGGAATGAGCATTGTTCTTGGAGTTAGACAAAGCAAGTGAGAGCATAGTCTACACTAGGAGAGAAGAGCAAGAGACATTGAACCACTGCGATGTGATGCAAAGAAGCAAGTGAGAGAGAAGTGTGCAAGAAGCTTAATCTAGTGTTTAGAGAGGGAGTGGAGATAACCAATGAGGAAGGCAATCAATGTGGAACAAGGTACCATTGAGGAGGTGTGTGCATCGATAGAAGATGTCCCTTCCTCCTACCCTATTGGAAGCTTGAGTGCAAGGTGTGCACAAGAGCAAGCTAGTGGAGAGGGTGGAGGTCTGGTGTAGAGAAGGTTGGTGGCATAAGGAACTTTGGGTATCTTGTAACCTTGTGTGTGTGTGTGTGTTCTTTGGAATTAAGCACTCCGCACAAAGAACAATTGAATTTGTTCTAGATCTACATCATCATTGTATTTTCTATTTGTAATCAATATACAGAAGCTTCTGGTGCATGTGTTTCACTTCTTCTCCTTCTTCTTCTTCCTTTGCCTAAAAATACTCAAGCCCCTTTCTGCAAAAGAACCCCCCAACACATTAGTTTTTAGAGTCCACTTTAAGAGGCTAAAACCCATAGGAATCAGTCTATCTGTCGAAGAGTCTAATTGCTTGAAATCTATGATACTTGTTCTTCTAAAAAGATTAGGATCTTTATAACTACATCCCAAATGGGAACTCATAGTGTAAAAATTTTATTATCTTTGAGCTTACAAGTATCTATAAGAATGGAGTATTCCAATCATTCTTCATTCTTCTAATTGATACTCAATCCTCATGGATCTTTAATAAGATCTCAAACCCTAGAGATCACCCTTGAGATCTTTCTTGATCCTTCTAGAATTCTCTCCTTTTTATTCCACATAAATTTTAAGATGTCCTATGTTGACATCGTAACTAGATCTTTCTTACTCTTCTTACTGACTTGAATTATCAAGTTAACCTTTAGGTTTCAAAGATGATCTTTCTTCTAGGCCTGACCTTAGATAATATTTTTATTTCTTGAATTCAAGTCATAGTTTTGGATGAAGCTTTAGAGCTTCAAACTTTGGAGTTTACCTTCAAACTCTGAGAAGTTGATCCTCTCTTTATTTCTTGTTGTCTATGAAGTTTATTGAGAGATAGAATCTTTGGTATCTTGCTGGAAGAATTCTTCTTCCCCTTGAGAAGATAATTGAAAAAGATGCCTATTTCTAGACATCAACTTTTGGATGTATTCCATTAGACTTGCAAGTGTTATTTCCATTGTAGAGCGTATTCAGTGCTCATGTCACAATGAAATTTCAACTTATCAAGTCTTATTTATAATTTCAACTTGAAAAGAATTGATCTTAAAGATTGGCTTTTCAATGATTCCTTTGTTTATATGTATTCTAAGGAATCATTTTTGTGTCACTTGATAATAAAGATAGTTTATATCTCAACTAGATATGATCTCTAGAAATAATTATAAACTTGAAGTGCAAAGGAATAATTGATTAGCCAATCACACTCTTCATATGAAGAAAATACTAACACTCTTTACCATCTAGAAAATTATCGTTTTAATTTTAGGGCATAAGTAGATGGTATTTTGGGTTTATTACAACCCTTGACTTCTACCTTTTAAAGCTCCAAATATTTCTTTAGTTCTCTCAAATAATACCATCAAGAATGTGCACTCATCCATGACTCTCACCTAAGAATCGACCAAACCACTCATGAACTAGAGTAAAATGGAAAATCCGACCTCTAAAACTCAAGTTACATGCAAAAAACTAACCTGTTGTCCAAGTGATTATAGATTTTTCTTCTACATCAATCTTCAGTTTTTGAATTTTGGTAGACTAAATTTCCAAACTAGGTTTTGCATCCTTATACAAACTTGTAGCCCTATGTGTTAGCTGTGCAGAGAACTTTAAATTGTGCAAATTTGAGCTTCTTAGCTTGAGTCATGGCCAAAATGCCAAGAAATTGTCAAGAGGATGCCGACCTACACATTCATCTCTTCTTCCCTAAGCTTCCATTCAAGCTCCTTGCACACTAGCCTTCAACAAGCTCTGATACCAATGAGGGGCTTTGGTGTGTTGAACAAGATGAGCGAGGAGGAGATGGATGGAGAGAGAGGAGAGAAGAGATGTGTACACATGCATGGGAGCCTCGAAACCCACATGATGATCTCTCTAAGGCAATGATCGATTATATATATATATATATGTGTGTGTGTGTATATGTATGTATGTATGTGTGTGTGTGAATATAATGGTAAGGTCACATGACCCTTACATACCCAACATTACCAACTTCCTCTCCTTCATACAAAAGTTCAACAATTTTTTGTTTTTTTTTACTTTTAATACTTGGAGATGACCCTTTTCTTGATCTTCCATTGAAAGGTAAAGGTTTTTTGAAAACATAAATTCATAGAAAGTCATAATTTTTTTATTCAAATTTTTCAGTATTCTCTTAGTGTTTCTTCTGAATTTCTTTAGTTTTCTTTTTTCTAGTGATTCTATCTTGCCTCTTCATGTTATTTTAAGATCTTTTGAATAAAATTTTGAGTTTTCTCCGATTTTCAAACTTCTAATGCTTTTAAGTACTTTAATGTTTTTTTTTTGGTTTTGAACTTGACAAAGAAAAAGAAATCTATAGAAAATGAAAATTTAAAGAATTATTTTTCAATGAATGTTTTGATGCTTCAATTTCTCTCACTTTCTAGCTCCACCACCACTCTCTTCCAAAAAGTTTCCTTACAAAATAGACCTTCCTTCTCAACAAATACAAATGATAATAAAGACCCCAAAGAACTAATCAAAAGAATACCAAATTGAGCAACAAATCTACTTACGTGGCTTCCCTTTATAATGAATTGATGAAAAGTTCAAAATGGACTCTTCACCTTGTTTTCAAGAGCGCAGATTAGTATAGAATACTTGCCAAGCCTTCCTCAATAACTCTTTGCATCAATTGATGAATGTAATCATGATATGAAAAGAGATATTTACTTTTGATTTGGCACCACCAAACTAGTTCACTTGATCACCAAAAATGGTGCCAAAAAAATGTTTCCCT